>PVKN010004034.1:0-34868 GCA_004027915.1 Capromys pilorides
AGGAAAAGTACACCTAAACTTATACAACTTCCAGAACCCAGTCAGAGTTACTCAAGACAATCCATATCTGCATTCCTTTGGTTTTCATTTTCTTCTTTCCCTTCCAGAACCATAACACCCAAAATTCCTCAGAGGTATTGTAAGCTCATAAATTGGCTGTAATTTTAAAAAGTAAAGAGAAGAAACAAGATCTTAAGATAAAGGAACAGTTGAGAGAGTCCAAAGAATGCTTAAATTATCCATCTTAGGGAAATTTTAAAAAACTAGCTTCACACTTTTGGCAGGATTTTGAGGTGCTGTGGATTGTAAAGATTATTTCAGGTTCTTGTTGTCTTGAACACAGCATCAGTCAAAACATGCACAAAAGCTATTGAGATGTTATATTTATTAATGATAGGAAAAGAAGTGTGTTCTGCAGTGACAGCCAGCCACTGAGAGAAGTCACAGTGGCCAGGAGGCTAGTGGCTGCCTTCTTTTGTATCTGCCATTCCAATGGCCGATCTAGGCTGTTCTGTCAAAAACCTACTTGATTTCACACCAGAAGAACTGAAGATAGCCTTCTCTGATTGGCTCAGGTATCATAGATCTCTGTGACTGACAGGTCATGCCCACTTGCCCAGTCAGCTGGCCACAACCTAATCTCCTGCCTCAATAGCTATAAAATGGGGATGGGGGCAGCACATCTTTCCTGGAGTTTCCACTCCATCGGTGGAGACATAAATATTCCCAGTTCCAGGAAATAAGCACCTCTCTTGCATTTTATTTCTTGTACTTAGTTTGTTTTACATTCCTGCCTAATAAATCCCTTTATATCTCTTACTGACACATCTTGAAAATTCTTTTGTGGAGACGGTAATACAGGCAGCATAATTGGGAGCTACAGGATCACTAACTGCCTTTCATACACTCAAGCCTGGGCAGTGTCCCAGGGCCAATGTTCAATCTTGCTCCAGAAAGGCAACAAAGAACCAGAGCCCTCCAAGGAAAATTCTAGAGTTCCAAACCAAGACACAGGCACATTAGACCTCCCTGTGTGCCTTAATAACTTTCCTTTCCCTGGAGCTCAATGAAATTTCCTTTGCATGGACTGTACCTTACACATACAATTATAAAAGAGTGGATTACAGGGAGGACACACACACAGCAGCAGCAGCATCTTGTTAGTCAAATCATGTTGTCAATGATGTTCTGGCAAACCCAGGACAAGAGACATTTTATTTTCTCACTGCTGAAACAAAATATCCAACACTCAAAGTTAAAGGAGAAAAGTCTTACTTAACTCTCAGTTTGTAGAGCTTTCAACTCGTAGCTGGCTGGCTCCAAGGCTGGGTGCCATGGCAGAGGGGCACTGCAGAGGAGAAACAGTTCATGGTTGTTGCATGTTACGAAGGAAACAAAGACCCAAAAGCAAAAAAAGAAAATTTGGAGCACTTTATTAGCTGAGCTCCGCGGCAACACTCTCCCAGCAAAACTGAAGAGAATGCACACCAAGTAATTACAGGATGGGGTGTTTAAGGCTAAGACCCCAAGTTAGGTGGGGGGGAAGAAGAGGAGATTGTTGCAGGGCCTGGGAGTTGCCTTTTGTTCTTGTAATCAGGAAGGACATTTGTCACCAGGCATGCCTGCAATTAGGGAGACCATCTGCAACCAGGGTTGGGGTTCATAGTGAGAATAAGGTTTTACAATATGACAGTCACATAGTTTGTTACAGAGTAAGGTAGCAGAGTCCATTTACAACAAGGGGGAGACACAAGGTTTTGGTCAAATAAAGGTAAGAACAGAGTTTATTCCAAACAAAGGTAAAAAGCAGAGTTTGTTTTGGGGTAGGAGGGCTTGTATCAACTAGGGCAGGGGTTAAATCAATTCTTGGTTTGAATGCTGAGACACCTGGGGTCGCATCCTCTCTCTAAAAGTCTTTTGAGCATTGGGACACCTCGGGTCACATTCTGCCTCTAAAAGGCTGAGCACATTCCGTGGTTTAGGATTGGGCAGAGTGAGCCAGAGGACAAGCAGCTCCTAAAATGCTGGCGTAGTGTAAGATAGAGTTATTCAAGTTAACTTATAACATTCCCCACTGGCTTTTGTACATGAGTCAAATCATTGACTCATTTGTGTCACATTTATGTAATGGACTAGGAGACATAGAGAGCAGTCTCTAATTTTTGACAAATCCGTAGAGCCAATTTTTGCTATATTACATCCCACTTGTTTTACATGTTGTCCTAGCAAAGGAAAAGGTTTTTAACAACATTAATTATCATAGCAGATGTTTAACTTTTTTCATATTTGTAATCTTTTGTGATGTTTTATCAAATTATTTTGAGACAGGATCCCACTGTTAATCTTATTTAAACAGCAAAGAATATTAGTTAACAACAAAGTCTAAGTATGTGGATTTTTAGAACTCAGGGTGGGAAGACAAGCAATATCTCCAGTGGCCCCATTGGTTTTGTGAGATGTGGCCCACAGTAAAGTGCATTTGGCTCTCTCAAGTTGTGAAGTCACCTTGAGGGCCCAGTCCTGTCTAACTGCCTCTAATAGTTCTAACTCAGCTGTCTATAATATTCCCCTCTCTGGAGAAGTAACCCAAACTGCCATGAGGGAACTATGGGCGATGACCTCTCTGGCTTCTTCAGGCTGAAAGGGGTTATAGTTGTTGACAGGCGTTAGAGATACTCTCCAGAAGTTCTACCTAAAAAACCCTCAATAGACACCAGGCATTTTTATCTTGAGTAGACAGAATTATTTCAAGTCTGGAGAAGACAAAGCCAAAGAAACCACTAAATATACATGGGCCAAACAATAAAAAAAAAAAAAATCAGCAGGATAATTACGAACACAGTCAAAATGATTTTTACCAAGTGAACAGTAATGACTATAACAAAGATGACAAAGATAGGGACCTCAACATTTTATGTAACATTGATTTGATCTCTAAAAACAGCTATTGAGACATTAGAAGGATCTGGAATATCATAACATTTTGTAGGTCTATTAGCAGAAATCTCTTAAATTAGAGTTTAATCTCTTTTATTTTTATGGCCACTGGGTGTTGTCTCAAATAAACTGGCCAATCTTATTACTGGGCTCATGACTTGCTGGACCTATGGAAAATACTGAGTACTCTCCAGTTTGCAAGTAAGGCCACTGTATGGGTAACTGACACATCTGCATGAGCATCTATTAAGAGTTTAATAGGCTTTCTCCTTATACTGGCAGTTCACATGGGTTCCCTCAGGCCAAAAGGAGAAGACCCATGACAGCCTCAATCTGAAACTTCCTCTGACTCTATCATGAACACTTTTTTATTTCCCTCTCTAGCAGCTTTGGACATTGTTGCTTGAGCTGTCCCTTTTCTCTGTCTGGATCCAGACTGGCCTTCGTTTCTATAGGCTGCTAGTACCACTGTTCTCATTTTCCGTCTATAATTCCATTCTGTATTCTTTCTATTATGAAACACTTCAACTCAGACAAATTCATTCCTGCAAGCCATTTTAACTTTTATGGCTTGTGTCAGATATCTGGGGCCTACTGAACAAGATATAACCCTTTAGTTTTAAGTCCTCCCTGCAGGTAGCCCTATAGGTGACTGTATAGACTCCATAGACAGAATCTGGTAGATCACAGTAAAAAGAATCTAGACATAATCAAGCATATTTACCATAGCTTTTACCTGAGTTTTGGTATCTTTTAGGAAACAACAAATTTTCTGAGAGATTAGAGCATGCATAATCAAAACATGAGCACTAAGCTAACATGTAAACTTATAAACTCTTTTGAGGCATATCAATTGTAACTCTAACTCTTAGACCCCTTTACCGATAGTTTGGGGTCTAAGAGTTAGAGTCTGACTCTGATAGTTTGCTATAAGTCCTTTTAGCCTTAGTTATAGTCATTTCTAAATTTTGAGAACTTACGAAAACCAGATTAATACATTTTATTGTCATGTTTTTGAATTCAAAACTTATCTGTATGAGGAGATATTTCTGTTTTTTTATTGAAAAACAACTAAATATCAACTGAAATCATAACATCTTAAAAAATGTCTAATAATTTTTATCAATTAGAACACACAATATATTGTAAAACAGTAGGCAATGTTACTTTTGAGAAATAAAATCTGAAGGGTCACACCTACATTTACTATCAGCATGAAAGACCTGAGTTATATCAGGAATCACCAGGCTAACTGAATATACTTATCATGAAATGCACAGCATTCCATCAGATTAAACCAATGTTCCACTTAGTATTTTGAATACGGCCCCCATTGTAAGCATGGGGCACTGTCATGGATTTTTTTCTTTTAACATTGAGGCTGAGTATTATGTTCTAAAGGCAAGGCCTGGCTCTATCTATAGGCTCAAAGCTGTTTGACAAGGTATTGTCAGTGTTTTTAGAACTCTTTTACATTGACAGGATTTTTCCCTTGGAGATCTGTTTTAACCCATGAAGTATCTTTTAAGTCTTACACATGAACAATATATATTATATTTGTAAAAACTAGTCTTAGCATAATGTTGACTAGTAATCAACCTAAATATATAGCAGTATTTCAGCTACAGCTAAAGAAAGATGTCTTTTAAAGTCTGTTTCTTTTGAAGTATGCTGACTAGAAAGAAAGTCAGGGTTGGAGAAGAACGAAGAGACCTGTGCCAATGCCCAGGCATAGACTGGGTTTTTCTTTAGTCATGATTACTCAGGGCTCCTTTGTGGAGATGACAAGTAGAGATAACAGTCTGGCCAGAGAGAGGAGGCAGGCCCAGTACCCTTCAGTCCTACTGGACCAACTGGGAAGCCAAAGTCTGAGCTCTGGGGCCTCTGCCTCAGAGTGCAGTCTCAAATCTAGTGGCTGCCTTGGCAGTCAGGGCATGGCTTGTGGGCCTCTTAAGGTGATCCCTCTTACAGTGGCCTGGCTTTTGATGGTAATAGCAGATGAACTTTTTCATTCTCTTCTTGGAGCCAAAAGAATTAGAGTCTGTTTGGGGCCACAACAAAGGCAGCCATATTTTTTATCTCTTTGTTTTCTCTCCCTGGTTTTTTCCCAGTCCTCACCATGGGGCACTAAAAATCAAAGCAGTTTTTACTAAAGTATCAAGTTATCTAAACTGAAGTCTACCTTTTATAGCTCTTTTCTAATATCTGGAGATGACTAAGCAATGAACTTATCTGTAGCATAATCTGTCTCTCTATTGAGTTAGGATCTAGGGAAGTATGTTTTACCAGTTTTTTTATTTAACATTTTAAGAAATCAGAGAAGTGTAATCTTTTTCCTGGCAAATTACTAAAATTTAATAACTCAAGGCTTGGTTTAGTTTTTAGACCTTTAATATATAGATAGATAGATATAGACATAGACATAGACATAGACATAGACATAGACATAGATATAGACATAGACATAGATATAGATATAGATATAGATTAGAAAACTTTTTATTATCATCTCCTGCCTGGCTATTAGGCCAGCAGGGGTCTGACTGCTTGGGCTCCAGTGGGAACAGGTGGTTTCACTGGCTGTTTATCTTCTGGTTGTTTAAAATTAACAATATAATATTTATTTCTAAATGTAATATCAACTTGTAATGTTGTCTGCCTTTTTTGTAGACGTCAAAGCTTGGTTTAAGATTAACATTGCATTAATGTACTTATTAGGGTCATCTAAAGATTTTTAAGAGCTGACTTTATCTGTCATAGGTCATAGAAAAAAAGGCACATAAACTCTGGAAGCTCTAGACTGTCTTTTTTACTTCTTTAAAAGACATCATCTTTGAATAATTTGCATAAACTCAGCCAAGGATGGATGTAGCTTTGTAGAGGCCAGAATTTTAGCTGTTTTAGAAGCCCACCCTTTAGAAAGGCAAATAAGGGAAACCTTACTTTTAATGATAGTGGGTAAAGCAAAGGTCAGGAAGTAGCAGCCTTAGGCTGCTGAGCTGCCTGGTTCTCTAACAGCCCACATCTACATTTTAAAACTAGGTAACAATGACTTTCTTGATATAAACAAAATCTGAACCTAAGACAATTGGTCTGATGACAGGAATATCTTGCAGTAGGAAACATAATCAATGCTTTAAAAGGTTGAATTGGAAACAGAGTACTTTCTCTGTTGAGCTGTAAAACAGATCACCTTTGGAGACAGACAAAAGAGATAACTGACTGGAAGAACCTTGCCCTGGGACCTAGGGCAAGAAATCTCTAAGCCTCTTGTTTTTTTATCCAGTCACCAGGGCAATCTTACCTAGCAGTACTAGGCTATATTAACTCTTTGAAATTTACAGGTAAAACTTACATTTTCATCTAATAATCACATTTTACATATTGGTAAAAACACATTACTTTAAAGCTGACAAAAATCTCTTTTTTACTCTTAATATGTAATATGTAGATGTAAATCACTTCTTTGATAGCTGCTGTAGAATGTAAACCATTGTAAGCTGCCTTAGCCTAACTCCTGAAAGAGTGACTCATTAAGTTGTTCTAGTAACAAGCTCAGGTAGAATTTTTAGTTTACTAGCAGAACAAGAGAAGAAAGTATAACAAGTCATCTAGCTGTCCAATGTTACATGCCTCTAGAAAGGAAAGCACAAAGAAGTGGGAAATTAAGAACAAGGTCAAAGCAAGGAAACTGAAATAGAACAGGCCTGACATTCCCTCTAGCAGGTAGAGGGGAATCAGAGCCAGTTTGTCTCAGTGAAACCTGTCCTCCAAGTCTTTAAAAACGGTTGCCAACCTAATGTCATTTAATTGGCAAAAGGAGTCCTGTGTTTCATAGACAGGCATGTATATTTTTAAGTCTGAGCTAGATTTAAAAGTCCCATTTTTCAGAAGTTTACATAAAGTCTGCTAGGCGGCTTGTTAACATTACTCTCTAGTGCTATTGTCTAAAGTCAAATAGGAAATACCAGTACATTTAGCAACTAGTTCAAATGCAGCATATAAATATAAAACAGTCATAGAATGTTCCATTAAAGAAGTACCGTATATAACCTTATAACATTTTTATGTTTTAACTTAGATTTACCAACACATTTTGACTAACGTTTTAACTATAGCATAATGAATTTATCTGTACCAGGTGGCAGGCAGAACAAACAGGTTCTGAAGGTGGTGATTGGGGGTCATGGCCGCTTTTCATCAGTTGGAACTGCCAGTGTGACCATGCAGGATTGAGCAGTCATCCAGAGATGGCATCCGGAACAGTAAACCTTAAGTCAGTTTGGAGGGTCATGGGCAGGATCAATCCAAGCCCCAACATAAGGGAGCTAAAATTACTCTCCAGACCTTGTAAGCAAGAGAAAGGTTAAACAATCCCCCAAGAGGCCAAGGGCTCTCTGAGAAGGATGGTAGTGGGAGATGAAAGGATAGGCGAAGAGGGGGTTTTATCTTGGTTTTTACAGCTGCAATCAAGCAAGCCAGAGTGGGAGTGCTCCCTCTAGCCTGGATTAACTTCTTAATCCAGGGTATAGGGTCCTGGATGAGATCAATCCAGACTTGAATATAGACGACTTGGTCTGGATGAGCAAGCGGCTCCTGAGGGGGCCCAAAAATGATCTTTCAGACCTGCTGAGACATAGAGAGGTTAAAAGTGCCTTCCAGGGGCCAAGAGACTCTGAAAGAAGGCCATTCCAGCTCACAAAGAGTCTTAAGTTTTCCTGGATAAGCCAGTTCTCCAAATCCTTTGACACGGTTCCTGAAATCTTTAAAATGGTCAAGAACAAATTGCAAGGGAGACACAGGGGAAGAAGCAGATTGACCCACATCAGACACAGATGGGGCCACAAACCACAAACAGACGAGACAAACAATGAACATAAACCAAGCCAAAATTCAAATCTACAGTCTCTGGGATCATAGAACCCAGGACGTAATAGGAACAAAACGTGGAGAGACGTCTCGGCCAAGCAGCCTGAGACACTTTAATGCTGCGTCCAGCAGTGTGTACAGACTCAACAACCAAAGGGTGCACCCAAAGGAGAGAAAACAATGACATGGGGGTTGCATCCTGCCTTTAAAAGCTTAGCATATTCCATGGTTTAGGGTTGAGCAGGGTGAGCCAGAGGACAAGCAGCTCCTAAAATGCTGGCATAGTATAAGGTAGAGTCACTCAAGCTGGCTTCTAACAATGGTGAGCAGAAGGCGGAAGGCAGCAAGCTACAAGTGACTAGGGGCCATGCTGGCCCTCTTTCACAGTCTCTACCTTAGAGTGGTAGCACTCGCACCCAGTTCTCATGACAGAACTATGCCAACCCAATCAATGGACTAATTTAATAATCAAACACTCATATTTCCAGGAACACGCACTCTAGATCAAGCCGCCTTTGAAAAGTCCCCACCTATGATGACATGGGGCTTTGGAGGAACATCTAGACACCATCCACACCACAAGGTACCTGACATTTACACCCCTACACTCCCCACCCTTGCCATTCTGGGCTATTTTCCTTTTCACTCCAAACATACTTCTGCTTAAATAAACTTTGCTGTTTTCTTGCTGCCATATGCCACATCCTGTTCTTTGTTTGTCACATACAAAGCCTGGCCTTGTGCATTGCACATAAGAACCTGGGAACCAGTCCCCAGAGAGGACACACGATAAGAACCCAAGGTAACAGCAGGAGTCAGCACACCTGCAACTCACTCTCCAGGTAGGTGGCTTTCGGTGTCTCATCTCATTGGGAACACCCACAGAACCTATCTGGTGAAACTTTTTACCGGTCTTATGTCTTCTCTTCACATTTAGACTGAGCTGGGTTTGGCTCGGAATGAAGAGTTGGGGCTTAGCTGGGGTTGCTGGGGATAGGTTGTTCAGAAACTTACCAGCGGGTTTTAAGATCGTAACTCCAAGGGCTGGGGAGATAGCTCAGTAAAATAAGTGCTTGCCTGGCGAGCACAAGGGCCTGAGTTCAATCCCTGGTTCCGCAAAAAAAAAAAAAAAAAATCGTAACTCCATAGCCGTGTAAATCGGGACCATATGATTTCGTTTCAATGTTCCTTAACTGACACCCTCACAGATGTCTCATCTGCTTGGGCCTGGGGCCCTCAGGCATTCCAGGCACCTAAGAGCTAGAGGCGTTCAAAAGTATACCTGTTACTGGCCACTCAGGTTCATTTGTTCACTGTGAAACATTTATTTTGGTAAAAAGGAAAAAAAGATTTATTTACAGCTAGCTCCAACAAGATGGAGGGGCCTATTTGCCTCAAATCAGCATGTCACTTTGTACAGATCCAGAAGAGTCTTTTACAGTAAGGAACAGAGAGGAGCGGGAGCACAGAGAGGTAACATAGATATCCACACTCGCTCTGTCACTCCGGCCATCCTCAGCGTCTTCTCCTCTGGCCTCCTGGGGCTAGCATCCGGCATCTGGGCATCTGCACATTGGGTCATTTCTTTGGGACCGGGGTATGGGTTCTGGGCGCAGCAGAAGGAACTTTGGAGAAGTGCTCATCTATGAAAGAAGAAAAGAAAATCTAACTTTTAAAGTTCCACTTTGCAGTGATGGTTACAAGATTAGATTTCAACTTTTTAATTTCGACAAGCCATGGGCCTTGGTGTGCTGATCACTGTGTAGAGCTAATGTCCACGTCCAGCTGTAGCTTCTGACTCCAGGATAAGTTGTTTGAAGGAAGGTAGAGTGGTTGTGAGGACAAGGAGTGACAAGTACTCCGGGCAGGCACCCTAGGTCAGGGCAGAAGTCTTTTCTCCTGAATGACAGTGACTGTGACAGTGCCTATGTCATTCTGGGACTCAGTTTCCTCATCGCCCAGGTGAAGTGTAATCATCCCCCGCTGTGGGTTGTTTATAATCCTGGAGAAAATCCAGGTAACGCACCCGGCACATACTGGGTACAAGACACTGTTTTCATGTTTAGCAGGCCATAGGCTTCCAGTTGCTGCAGACAGGAATGAACAAAAAAGAGACCCTTTTAGAACCACGCGAAGTGCAAAAGGAAAAAATAGCTCCGAAGGTCTCCCGTCCTCAGGCTCAGCAGGCTGCGTTAGTCTTTCATAAAATCAGAGTGGGAAGAGGCAGCACCAGGGGGCTGATGAGGACTCAGCAGGAGAGAAGTTGGCCATCCCTACCCCAGGGGCCGCCTTCTCATCACCATGGAGACGGAGAGCTCCCCCTCCCCCTTCCCACCCACTCAGAGGCTCAGGCTGCAGACGTGAAAGGGGCGGGGCGGGACCAGGAGAGGACCCAGACCATCTGACTATAAAGCTGGGGTGGCGGTAGAGTGTGCCCGTCTTGGTTCCTCCAGCTCCCAGTGCTTTCAAGCGGGGCCCGGATTGACCATAGCTCTGCTGACCATAGCTCTGCTGACCTGCTGAGTGCCAGCGGGAAAAACTTTTCCCTTCGTCCAGCCTCAGGCTCTGCACAGGTCAAGAAAAAGGAGGATATGAAGGAAAACAGAGGCTTGGTTAAGACAACTGTGAGATAAGGAAGCCATAAAACATTCACCGCTGGGGAGAAGGCTCACCGCATGTTGTTTGTTGATAAAAGGGAACTTTGCCGAACTGCCCAGTGTGACCCCACTTTTATTTGTCAGAAAAGCAAACGGGACCATCTATGTATGATTGCCAAATAAATAAATGGGAAGAGGAATGAAACAATACTATAAAATATGCTTCTTCTTGTTTCTTGAAGGATTCCATGTACAGTGCATGACCCTCAAGTTATGATCAGCCTAACATGTGAACAACTTGGGTTATGGCCAGAACTTTAGTTTTAACTTATAACCAAAGTCTTGAGTTATGACTGGAATGCTGGCCACTTGTGCATCCCGATGGCCTCAGATACAGACTGAACCCTTAAAGAGTCTGGAAGGAACATTACAATATCCCTTACTGTACAGAGTTCACTGAGAAATCCTGGGCCAAAGTCTAGGGACACTGAGATCTGCCTGTGTACAAGAGAGACTCTGAAGGCTGTGTAGAGGAGCCCGAGCCTTTGACAGACAACCCAAGTGACACCCAGGTTTCAGGCATGAATCGAGTTCCTAAGTCAAGGGCCCCTATACACTACTTTTTATTCTCTTGACCTTTCTTAAAATTTGGTCAAGGAACATGAATGACTTTTGAAATCAGTAACCTTAATAGTTGCACATAGAGGGATATTGTGCAAATATTTTACCGGATTTAAGCCTTGCTCAGTCTGCATAGTAACCCAGTGAGGGCAACCAAGGATCTAGATTCCCAAACCAGAGCATGTAATCATTACTACCACTCCCCTTGGGAGAAGAAGATGTCAAGAGTTATGTTTTCTTATGTGTTTTGCTGTGAAAAGAAATGCAAATATAAAGATTAACAAACTCTGCTATACTCATCACCCAACTTCAAGAAGCCATTGGGACCAGGCAGAGCGATGGGTGCCTGGAATCCCAGCACTCAGGAGGCTGAAGCAGGAGGATGGCCATGAGTTCAAAGGAACCCTGGGCTGCATAGGGAGCTCAAGGTCAGCCTGAACTACGCAGTAAGCCCCTCTCTTTAAAAAGTGATAACAATAAAAGAAGTCAGCTGGGTAATAGGCGCCACTGTAATCCAGCACTCCCTGGAGATCTCCAAGGCAGGAGAATCACGAATTGAACCCAGTCTGAGCAACTTAGTCCCTATCTCAAAATGCAGTTGTTTTCAAGGGCTGGGACTCAGTGTGAAGAGTCTAGGTTCAGTCCTCAGTGTTGCTGGGGATGGGATGCGTGGGCAGAGGAAACAGGCCTGGAGGTGCCAACCCGCACCCTCAAACACACATGCAGAGCACATGCGTACACGCATGCAGTGCTCCTTGGGACACTTGGAGCTGCCTCAGAAACTGTAGCATCTTCTCCCCCGGGAGCCGCAGCTGCTTCCCCGTTCTGTCCCCACACCAGGTTCCTTCCTGCTTTCCACACTTTCTGACGTGCATTTCCCCAGCTGGTTCTTTTATAGGTCTCTGGCTTACCTCCAAGGCCTGCGGGTTGTAGCAGCGTGGACATCACCAGAGGACATGGCCAGAGACCAGGACAGCACACGGACATGGGCAGCCCTGATGGTGCTGGCCACCATAGGCACAGCCCTGACAGCGGCCACCAACCCTGGCTTTGTGATCAGGATCTCCCAGGCGGGTCTGGACTACGGTAACTGGTGCCTTTCTTCTCTCCTGTCCTATCCCTGGAGGGCATGTTGTGGGCACCTCTGCTACCTCATAGCTCTCCAAGTTGGGCTCCTTTGCCCCTGTTTTACATGTGAGGAAACTGAGGCAAAGTGTGCTGCCCAAGAGCACAGGACTTGGGAAGCACTAGTCTGGAGGACTCCAAGTCTACTGCCCAATCCTGTTAGGGTCCTCATGCTCTGCTCCCTCCACCTGCCCCCAGTCTCAGGCTTCCAGGCCCATTTCTTCTTTTCAAAGCCTGTTCCCAGCCTTACCATTTGCCTCTCAAGGCAGAGGAGGTGGGGCAGGGCCCTCCTGAGCGCAGGGGCTGGCAAGCGCTGTGTACAGCACCCCACCTCCCCAACACCGCAACCCCCCACCTCCCCACCTCCCCACCCCCGTGACCCATAGAGGACTCCACAGGCTGCTCCTCCAGGCCAGACAGGACAGAAAGGCATAAAGGGCTCTGGCTGGTCTGTCTGGCGGCTTTACCCACGCACGGTCTCCTTTAGCCTCACAGCAGTGCTGGCTGGAACACACCGTTGCCATCAATAGTCACAGGTGAGCGAATCCGACCTCATGGCCCAGGCTCAGAGAGGATGGTGAGAGAGGACAGCCCCATCTGGGGCTCAGGCTGGCGGGCGGGCCCTAGCGTGACTCGCCGGCGCCTCTCAGTGGAAGAAAGATGGACTGCAGCACTGTGGGGAAACCCAAACCCAAATCCAGGAAATCTGACCGAGGCAGAGGCAAATCCTCATCCCCTGCGGCATCAGCAGGGCCTAGCAGGACAGGACTGAGTGACCTGGGGTCCAAATCCTGAGCTTTCACCCTGGCAGGACAGCTCTGGTTGCCATAGGTGTGGACAGAGGCCCCACTTGACCTAGGAAGGAGTAAGTTCCACTCCAAGCTGGGGTGTGCCTGTAGGGCCCCTGGGAAAACATGCTCAGCTGAGGACTTTGAGCCCAGAAGTCCTGGTGCTCAATCATAGCTGCCTCAGTTTCCCCTCCTGCTCATGTCCTATATGGCAGCCAGAGTGAGTTTTTCTGAAATGCAGCAAATGTGTTTAGCTATCACTTCCCGCCCCCATACTACTCAGTGGCTTCCCAGTACCTTCAGAAGCTACTGTGGGCCTTTGGCACTGCACTAGAGACCCAGGTCCTAATCATTCCATGTTTCCTTTCCTCTCTGGATGGTGATCACATGTGCAGTGTTACTCAGAACATGGGCTCTGGGACCAGAACACCTGAGTTCCAATCTTGCTCCACCACTTGCCAGCTGTGTGGTCTTGAACAAAGCATGCTGCTTCTCTGAGCCTCAGCTTTCCCTCTGTGAGATGGGGAAGTGACAGGACCTCCCTCCTAGGACCGTTTAGACTCAGTAACTTGACAGACGTGCTCAGCCTAGAATAGCACCTGCCACAGAGCGAGGACTTGGTACAGGCTGTTATCATCCTTGTCATGGCTGTTTCCACACAGGCTCTTGGAAAACCAGCAGCCTGGCTAGTAAGCTCACTGTTTTTACTACTTATCCTTTTCAGATAATGTGTTTGTCTGTTAATTGGTTCTTTGATGCTATTAGCTACATAATAACTGATGATAGAATTGTTGCCTTTGGGGCATTCATTTATTTATCCAACAAATATTAAGTGCAAGGCATGGTGGAAAATGGAGGAGACACATTAATAAATAAAACTGACATTGCTGATAACCTCAGGGGGCTTACATCTAGCAAGGGAGAGAGACATTAATCAGAGTCACATGAATAAATGCATAATTACGAACAATAACGGAGACTCCAAAGGAGATGTCTGTCCACAGCATTGGGGAAATGATAACAAGGGGGTCTTTCTATCTACTGGATCAGGCAACGTCCCCAAAGGAAGTGACTAGACATTGGCCAGGTGACTACTGAGGGAAGCAGGAAACAGCATGTACAAAGGTCCTGTGGAGAGTGGAAAAGTCAGGTAGCAGGCATGGCACAGGGCAAGGCAAGGAGTAGGTGTGCAGCAAGTACTTAGAGGACGCATGGCTGGTTTTTTGAGGAGAGGATATTTTAGTCAGGGGTCAACAAACTAGAAACCTCAGGCCAAATGTGGCCTTCTGCACATTCCAGTGTGGCCTGTGAGCTAGGAATGGTTCTTATGTGGTTAGATAGATGAAAAAAAATCAAAAGAAGGATAATACCTCCCAAGATGTGAAAATTACATGAATGCAAATCCAGCATCCATAAAGCAAGCATTGCCGCATGGTCACATTTTTCACTGACCTCCTGTCTGTGGCTACTCGGGCTCAGTGACATCAGAACACTGTGGCTGTGATACAAACAGCATGAACTGGAAATATTCACTAACTGGCCCTCTATGGAAAACTGTCACAGACCCCCCTGATGTAGACCCTTCCAGTCCCACTGTCCCACTGATGTCTCCCACCCTGTTCTGCCCTCAGTCCGCCAGCAGGAAATACCTGAGCTGCAGAAGAAGCTGGGGAGCATCAAACTGCCTGACTTCTCAGGAAGCTTCAAGATGTCTTTTTTGGGAAAGGGACATTACAGCTTCTATGGGTGAGCTCTGGAGGAAGCCACGGAATCTGCCTCTCCTGCACTCCATGCAACTCCCTGGGGAGCTGGCATGAACCCTAAAACCGCGCATGCTCCATGTATCAGTGAGGACTTTGGGGGCAGTTTCAAGGACAGAAAACCTAATCCCAAATGGCCAAAGCCAGAAATCACTGGCTCATGTGACTGAAAAGCCCCTGGCATAGTCTGGCTTCAGTATCAGTTTCAGCTAGTCTCGAGGGCCTTGGTCCTGTATCTCTCATGGCACTTCTCAACACTGCTGCCTTGAAGTAGCCCTATTCTCAGCAGAGTGGCCCCCCAGAGACAGAACAGCCACCAACAACACTTGCTTCACCTCAGCACTGAGTCCTGGAAGGAGACCGCTTTCTCCTTCCAACTCAAACAGCTGCCCTTAGGTTCAATCTGATTAGCCCATTGCAGGTTACATACATGTCCCTGAACCAATCACTGAGGCCAAGGAAACACCACACACTGGTTGGTTAAACTAGAGCCACAGAGCCAGGGACATAGATCAGTGGCACAGCACCTGCCTGGCAAGTGCAAGATCCTAAGTTTGATTCAGGTAATAATAATAATAATAATCATCATCATCATCATCATCATCATCATCATCATCATCATCATCCCACAAAAAAAACTGAATCACAAGTTCTAGCCCTAAAGATAGTCATCTTTCTTGAGAGTGGCATTCAACAAAACAGGAGGAATAGCTTTCCTGAAGTAGAATAGCAGGTCAGTTGCCATAAGAACAGGCTGTAGACACTGGACAGAAAGCCCTCCCAACATTCTATACACCATTCATCCCACAGATATTCTGAACACCTACTGTCTGTCTGACACAGTGGCTTCTGGGCTATAACAATGAAACAGAGCGGATGCACTCTGGCCATTGTGAAACCTATAGTCACTGCCTCTTTGTGGAGTGAATGTAGTAAGGGGTTGAGCCAAGCCCTGGTGCAGACACCCAGGAAGCTGACCAAACTTTTCTCTTTTACAGCTTGAATGTCCTCAATTTCCAGCTTCCCAGTTCCCAGATAAGACTGCAGCCCAATGTGGGTCTTCAACTCTCCATCAGTAATGCTCATGTCACTGTCAATGGAAGATGGAGAGCCAGAAAGAGATTCCTGTGCGTCTGTATGACTGGGATTTGTGGGGTGGACTCCTGGTGCTGTTTGGAAGGCGTCAGAGCCAGGGTGTAGAAATGTTCACCTTTTGCCTTATCCATAACCTCTTGTCACCAGAGGGTCTGTGGAGGAATTTATTACTTAAGAGTCAGGGTAAGCCTTAGTCCACAACCCAGTATAGGACATGGCAAGGCTGAGTTGGAGCATGTAGCTTGGAGGGCAAAACTGAGCCTGAACAGGACCTTTCATTAATTCTCTTTGTCAGCTAGCTATAACAAAACTCCCCAGTCTCAGTGGTTTAGGCAACAATCATATCATCATCGTATGTTTTTGTGTCAGCAAGGGTTCTGCTGATCTGGGGTGTGCCTAGCTGGAGAAGCTCCACTCCTCTTCCATGGACCCCTAGGCTACCCAGAGCATAGGTGACAGCAAAGATACAAAAAAGGAAAGCAGGAACATGCAGATCCTCTTAAGGCCCTGTCTCAGAAAAGGCCTATGGTCACTCTACGCACATAGGATCAGGCAAATCAAGTCACATAACAAACTCCAGGCCAGAGCAAAGAAATACACCCTGCCCCATGGTAAGAAATGGCAAGAGTGTGGGTGCACACAACATGAGGAATTGGGGCAGATCATGCAAGCTGCAGTTCTGAATCTAAATATTGGGGCATCCCCACAATGACCCTGCCCAGTAATAATGGTGGCTCAGACTGAACCTCACCATGAAAATATCTTCTGCTTGAAGAATCAGGAGAAAAAATGCAGGAGAAGCTGCATTAGGTGAAGAGAGGGGGTGGGTCAGCCTGCCTTACAAGCACTAGGGGTCAGCTGCTGGCTCCCCACAGCAAGAACTGCATGACTTGGGCACATTTGTATCCATCATTTCAATTATTGATCAAAAACTACTAATAAGACCTCATCACACTATAAAGGAGTCGATGAGGTACCTTCGTGTCCTCAGTCTTACCCAAACTCATTCCCTCCCAGAAAAAGGAGATATTAACCTCATTCATTAACTGATGGTTTAAAATCATTGGCCTCAAGCTCTCAAATTTTTAGTGGCAAAATGAGAAATTTATTCTGGTGCTTGCTCGCGGGTGTAGGATCTGAGGAAATGGAAGCTCAGAGAAGTTAAGAAATGTGCCCAGCACCATGCGGTGGGAGTTGAGAACAGGGTCTGCCTGGCAGGCACAGGTTCAGACTCCACACTGGCATTCTTGACTCCAGGGTTCCGTGCTGCGTGACCATGGGCAAGCTGTGTCTTCCCTCTGCCACTGCCTCCACCCAGCAGTGGAGATAATGTCAAGAGGCACCCCTTCTGGTGCTGGTGCGGAGTGTGCGCAGCACTGGGGACAGGAGTGCTCCCGCTGCCTCACTTCTGCTTGTTTCGCTTCAGCAAACTCAAGGGCAGCTTTGTCCTGAAGGTAGAAGGCATCTCCATTTCCGCGGATCTGAAGCTGGACAGAGACCCCAACTCTGGCCGCTTCACCGTTGCCTGCTCCAGCTGCAGCAGCTCCATCAACAGAGTCCGCCTGAACAGCAGAGGGATCGTGGGGTAGGTTCTCTTGGGCTGTGGCTGTGGGGAGGGGCCTGGAGGAGTGCTGTCCACCAAGGCAGGCCAGAGCCACAGGTGAAGAAGGCTGGCCCCAGACCCAATGTCCTCATCAATCCTCCCCAGGCCCTGAGGGCTCACCACAGCCCCACTCCTGCCAATACTTTCTGTGTGCACTAAGTAGTCCCACGCCCAGTCCACATGTGCGGCCCACGTCTTCCATCCCCTCCACATCTGCCAGCAAGCTCCTGCACCAGGCCTGCACAGCCTATTCAGGGCCAGCAGCCACCAATGCAAACTTGGCTCTACGTGGCCTTGATTGGAGGCTCCCTGTGTGCCGAGCACATTACCACCTTTGACACCAAATGCAGTCCACAGGGACTCGGTGAGGTCAGTCTATCATTACGTCACTTTTCATGGAGACGCTCAGGCATGGAGAGGACAGCAGTAACTCGTTTCTGTAGCTGTGAGTGTGGGAGCCCAGGCTGTCAGCCTCACCCAAGCAGGGAGGACAACTGGCCCTCCCAAGGCTGAACTAGTGAATGGAGCATCTGTAGTTACAAAAGGAGAAAGAAAGTAAGAAACAGAGCTGTAAAGTGCTGTGAACACATAGATCAGGAAGGTGAGGTACAGCCTGAGAGCTGCCTGGTTCTTCCTCCATGAATGACATTTGAACTGAAATGAACAAAATAATTAGGAGTTAATTAGGTAGCTGTTGGAGGAGGGGTGGTTTAGGCAGAAGGCGCAGCCTTGCTAGGGCACTGTGGTGGGAGGAAGCACAGGTCATGGAGCAAGGGTGGTGCATGGAGATAGGAGCAAATGCGGGTGCCAAGGGAGGCTAGGCATGGCCAGGACCTGACCATGCAGCAAAGTGACTTCACCGACAAGCCAAGGGAAGTAATTATGGGCTGTACATGGTCAGCACACCGGAGCAAGGGTGCCAAGGCCTCTTGGGAGGAGGGAAGGTGGCTTCCCAGAGGAGCTGGCCTCCTGAATCCAGCCCAAGGAACCCTAGAAGCCTCACCCATGACCCTGCCCGTCAACTTCCAGGTGGCTGCTCCGTCTCTTCCGCAAGAAAGTTGATTCTTCGCTCCGAAAGCTCTTGAACAAAAATGTAAGTGGGACCGGGTCTTCCCAGCGGCTGAAGCATGAGCATTCTGGGAGCCATCTCCCTCCAGCCTTAGGGACACCTCTGCTCTTGACCCTGACCCCTTTAGCAGCCCCACAGCCCTGTGAAACCACAAATCTGGCTCCTCAAGCTGGGTATATGTGTGTTTTGCTGAGGAATCCCCAAGAGACCAGAGGGGCCACTTTCTGATCCTAGAGGGGCTGCTTCCCCCTCTGCGCTGCCTAAACTGCTCCCTGTCCCCTCACAGAGGACAGTGTGTTCACCCCACCTGGTGCAGTCACCCACAGCACAAAGCCATCACAGAGCTCCAAGCAGGGCTTTGCCTTGAAGCTGGGACAGGGACAAGGGACCGGCACATGCTGGCGCTCTCCAACTTCCCCATGCCTGAAAACCCCAGCCAGCCTCCTCTGCTGAGAAAAGGCCACTCTTGACCTGATTTTCCGTTAGCAAGAAACCTCCAGAGCCTGTCTCACAGGACACGTGAGGTTGAGGTTGGGCTTTCTCCCGAGGGCAATGGGGAGCCACTGAAGATTTCAGGCACGTGAGTGACCTGGCTAGATTTGTGCTGTAGAAGACTTTCTCTGATTGCTGGGAGGATGGCAGGAGAGTCCAGGAGCAGGCAGGGGACCACCAAGCGGGCCTGTGCAGTGTGTGCAGGGGGGTCCTGATCAAAGCCCCTGACACGATCTCCACCCAGTGAGATCATCCACATGAAAATACTGTGTCAAAGGGTCTGAATAAGAGAAATAATGCTTGGGCATCAAAAGATGCAAGTCTGGATTACAGAAGGGGCTTCAGGTTCAGAGTCCCTTGAGCAAATGACCTGACCTTTCTGCCTCTCAGTTTTGTCATCTGTAAAATGGGGACCTGAGCCTGCTGTAAGGATAAGAAGGCAGGACGACCATGTGTTCATCCCCTAGCCTGCCTCACCACAGCCCACTCTTCTATAAAGTCAAGCAACTGCCCGAGAGGGACAGGAAAGCTTACTGAACACCTCACACCATCAGGCTTTCCTTGGCACCTCTAGTAGAGGTGTATGATAGTGACCAAGATCGAAGGTGCCGCTGCTGTTGATGGAGGCGCTAGTGTTGGTGAGGATGACGAGGTTGACAGGGCTGCCCTTCACGTCCTGTGAGCTGCCATGCACAGGACCTTCTGGATTCCTGCCTTGAAGCTGTATGTTCTACACAGAGTCCCCCATGAGGGAGATGTTGGATTGCCCCCATTTCACAGATGAGCAAACTGAGCCATGGAAAGGGGAAGTGACAGTGCTGGGATCAGATCTAGGCCACTAGTCTCAGAGGTGGAGAGCCTTCCCTGGCACAGCCCAGAGTTGTGGGGAGCCCTGAGTAGAGCAGAAGCATGAACAAGGGGGTGATGGCAGCAGACCTGGGGATGGACAGGGTGAGCTAGAGGTCCTTGTGGAATTCTGGGAGTGCTGGCCACTGAGAGGACAGCCTGGGTCTCTGAATGGCCCATGTGCTGGGGCAACAAGGAGCCTGCTCAGCAGGCAGCAGGTGAAGGGCTGTGGTTTGGAGCCATCCGTGGGCCCAACAGATGAGCAGCATCAGGTGACAGCACCAGAGGGACAGCCCCAGCGGTCACGGACCCTGCTGTCCCTTCACCCCGGGCCACTTGGAGAAGAGGCACAGGCTCCTCAGAGGAGGACACCAGATCCTCTTGGAGCTTCCAGAGCCTCAAGTGACAGAACAGCATTTCAGGAGCACCCAGTCTTGTCCCCAACTGTCCCCCTTCTTCTCCCTCCCTCTCTTCCTCCCTCCCTGCTTCCCTCCCTCCCATTGTCCCCTCCTCTAGCTGGGCCTGGGCCAGAGTCAGCCCTGGGCTACAGACCAAGGCCTTGTGTGGACCACAGATGGGGAGAAGGGGATGACCTTGTGTAAATCCCCCTAGCAAGGGCTGAGGCAAGGATTTGGGCTCCAGCAGCCCATGGGGGGCAGGGAAAGTGTGGCACTGAGCAGACTAATGCTAGAGCACACCAACGCTCAGTGCTGGGGCAGCCCTGCCTGGGTTTCACAAGAGGCTGCAGGAAAGGGCAGAACACAAGGGTGAGACATCCTCAGGCTCAGAGTTGGGAGGAGGAGGAGGGAGGGGGAGCTCTTGCTCAGAGGACAGCAGCAGCAGCATTTTCAGAAGAGAAGGCTGCTGTACCAGGGCTCCCAGCAGCCCCTGGTGGCCACAATGGAAGACACTCAGCTGAATGAACAAGGGGAGGCATCAGAGTCCTGCTCGCTGCATCCAGCGGGGCAGCAGATGGTCCCTGGGGCCCAGCTGTCCAGCTACTTCCCAGACTGGGTGTCCCACAGCCAGCACTGCTCTCAGCGTCCATGGAATCTTCAGGTCAGGAAGCAAACCTAGGGCTGCAGAGAGAGCCTGGCCTCTCTCTACTCTATGGCATCTGGGTCTCAACTACAGACTCAGTCCAGTTGCAGACGATGCTCCCTACCTTGGATCTCTGAGGCCAAGCTGAGGGCTGAGAAGCCCTAAAGGTTCAGCCCAGCTGGGACTATGGACTTAAGTGGCTGCCCAGGGCCCTCCACAGGGCTCGGGCTGCTCATGGAATGTGACTGGGCGTCCAGAGGGAGGGACCAGAGGAGGAGCATTTCTTGAGTGAAAGTGAAGGCACACAACTTTCAGGGCCTCACCTGTTTGACTGTTTTGTATTAGTCAGAAGCAAGTAGCCACGCCCCAATCTCAGGGAGGTTCCACCTCCTGGTGAGGACCTGGTGAGGGCGCCTTACAGCTGCAGAGGCAAACAGGAAATCAGCAGTACCCCTTACGTCCACAGGGATGCATTCTAAGGACCCGAAAGGGTGCCCAACATTATGGGTGGTACTGAACCCTCTCTATACAAAACCATGCTTTTCCTATTCAGACATTCCTATTGTAAGATTTAACTTATGAATTAGGTACAATAAGTGATTAACAATATTTTGTTATAATCACAAAAGAGAACAATCATAGAAATATATTGTAATAGACTCTCCAGCATTGCTGTTTTTTTGATCTGGGGTAGTTAAGTCAAATACAGGTTATATGAGCACAAGCGCTGTGATACAAGAGTGGTGGATCTGAATCTGAGATGGCTCAGAGGCTAATGGGCCCACCAGGCACATGGCACAGACTCACAGGACAGAACGCTGATTCATGTCTCTGGTGGGTGATGTGAGATTCCATTGCATTTCTCAAAACAACCACAACTTATTAACTGTTTATTTCTGGAATTTTCCACTTAATATTTTTTGGGCTATAGTTGGCCATAGGAACTGAAACCATGGAAAGCAAAACTGCAGGCAGAGAGGGGCTCCTTCCATTCCACCTTATAGGTGAATAGATCGAGGTCTAGAGACATGGAGTGATGACTCCCTCAGAGGCGAAGTCATATGTGACCAGTGTCTGACTGTACGCAGCAGTGACATGATAGTTGGCCACTGACTACCTCATTTTATTTACCACTTCATTCCATGAAAGATCTGAGCCAACAAAATCTGACTTAAAAACAAAAGCTTCACACTATAGCACAGAAAACATAAAGAGGAGTTTATGAAAACCCATCAGAGGAGTTTCATACTAGAGGAAGAAATAGAATTCAGAGATGGAGGTCATATGGTCATATTCAGTTACTCTTTCCAAGAGCATGTTGGACTCTGAACTTGCTGGTGGCCAAAGAAAAAGGGGAGATTTGATTAGCTACATTAGCTTTCAAAAAAATTCAAGGAAAGGAAAAGCTTGTATTATACTTTTAATGTGTCGCCCTACCCTGAAATTCATGTGTTGGAAACTTAGCCCCCAAATTCATGTTAATGATATTTAGATGTGGGCCCTTAGGGACATGATTAAGGTCAAATGAGGTCATGAGGGTAAAGTCTCCATGATGACGTTAGTGGTTTTCTAAGGAGAGGTAGAGACCCTAGCTAGAAGCCTTGCTGTCTCCCCAAGGGATGTCCCCTGCCATCAAGGTACAGGAAGAAGATACCTCTTGTTATGAGGCAGCACAGCCTCTCTAGATGCCAGGCAGATGCTGGCACCATGCCTCCAGAACTGAGCCCGCATGAATCTCTGTTCTCTATAAATCACCTGGTCTCAGGTACTGTGCTGTAGGAACAGAAAACAAACGAAGACAGAGTGCCTGGACTTCTGCCCAAAGTGCATACCCCACTCTGGGAAGCTCTGATCACCTCTTTGGTTCTCCCTAGATCTGCAACATACTGACCATGTCTGTGGCCAAAGACTTGCAGCGTTACATCAATACTCTGCCAGGTCAGGTTGGGTGGGGATGGAGGAGAAAAGGGGCAGGAGGGGGTGGGAAGGGAGATGGGATGAGAGCACCAGGCCTGGGCCTGGGCAGGAAGGGCACAGCAGGGCATTGGCCACAGGCGTTGGGCTAGACCCTTGTGGTGGATCTGGAAATGAGATGAAAGGCTGCTACAGCCACACAGTCCTTTGTCAGGGACCAAGCAGCCCAGTCCTCCTGGCTCCTGTGTCTATGTGCAGTGTGGGCCAACTACCTGCTCAGAGTCCTCCAGCGGCTGGGAAGTTCCAGGGACTATCTCCCCACTACATCTGACAAGATGTGGCTTGGAGAGGTACAAGGACTCTGAACTTGCTGGTGGCCAAAGAAAAAGGGGAGATTTGATTAGCTCACATTAGCTTTCGAAAAAATATCACAGAGCTGCATTCAAACCTGAGACTCCGATCTCTCGGCTCTGTGTTTTAGCCATGTACCTTGGAGTTGTTGAAAGAAAGGTTTAAGATGGCATCTGTGGCTATGGAGTGCAGTTCATTTCCTCCGAGGGGAGTCCAGCAGGCCTCTTTGGAGAAGATGGGATGGCGTGCAGTCTTAGCCCACTGAGGGCTGCTGTCATGGAGGCCATCTCATTCTCCATCTTCTTTGTCTCTAGTGACATCCAAAATAGACAAGGTGGCTTCGATCGACTACAGACTGGTGGCTTCTCCAGTAGTCACAGCCAACAGCCTGGACTTGCCGCTTAAGGTGAGGATCACACATCTGCCTGAAACCCAGGCTCCTTGCTGGCCTCCAAAACCAACTTCACAGGGCCTCAGCCTCCTCTCTGCCTCATCCCTGGCCCGCCCTGCCCACCTGAAGCCACCCTGGCCTCCCCGCCATTTCTGAGCCTCGATGCATCTCTCTGGCACGCAGACTCCCACACAGCTCCGTTCTGCTCCTTCTAATCTTTGCTCAGGTCCCAGGTTCTAAGCATTCAACCTCACACAGGTAGACACCCATCTAGATTTTGCTGAGGATCTGTTCGCATGGATGGGTGCTCACTGTCCTTCTGCTTGTGTTTCTTACCTAATAATGTGCATTGAAGACAGGGTCAGACCAGGAATTAGGTCCCCTTTATTATTTTTAAGAGTTGCATAGTATTTCATAGCGTGGTTGTCATAGTTGTTCATTTCAAATAATGCTGACTGAAAAGGCACAGGGAATGTTACACACCCAGGTTCCCACTCCCCAGACTTAAGAAATGCTACCATTTTGTCATATTTGCTTCTGATTTCTTTAAAAGTGAAACACTGGTTAAAAAAATAACTTCTAGCCACTTGCCTACTTAGCTTCCTACTTCTTGCTAGGTACCCATGCTGACCAAGATGTATCTCCTACGCACCCTCTTCTTGCCCCTCCCTTCTTCCTATACTGGGACTAGAACACAGAGCCTTCACTGTGAGAGCTACATCCCAGGCCTTTTTAATTAGAGACAGGACCTCACTAAATTGTCCAATGTTGGGGGGCATGGTGGCACATGCCTGTAATCCCAGCACTCGATAGGCTGAGGCAGGCGGATCATTGTGAGCCTGAGGCCAGCCTGTGCTACATAATACTGTCTCAGAAGCACAAAACAAAAAGTTGCCCAATGTGGGCTTGTCCTTAGGATCTGTTTGCCTCAGCCTCTTCTGGAATTACTGTGCTGAGATTACCGTGTGTCCTTCTTGTTCATGGATTTGTACAGCTTTATTGTCCCTTGAAGTTTACATATGTGGTATCCTATCATATGGGTTTGCTTTTACAAGCAAAGCATTTTTTGGCATGTTGCCAGATTGTCATTAGAAACATAAGATGCACATACTCACACACAGCCTATGAACACTTAGAAAAATACCACAATAGCAGTTTAAACACACACACACACACACACACACACACACGACACTCAATGTCAAGCTGCTTTCCATTCTGCTCACTGGCAGAGGAAACAGCACAAGGAGTCAGGCTTCTTTTTGTTAGCCAGGGGTGAGCTGAGCCAGCCATGTGGCCAGGAGTGTGCCCCGGACTCTGCCTGCCTGGGTGTGGGGCCTGGCTTTGCTGTTGAGCAGCTGGGTCACTCACACAGGTCGCTTCATGTCCCTGTGTCCAGCATCCCCTCCTGTACAGGGAGGGCTAGGCAGGGAAGCATAGCTGGCAATGCCACCTAGAAGGCAAGCTGTGCGATGGCCAGTTCATGGTCACCAATGTTTCCTTTCAGTCGACTGATGCCCATGGTTTCTTCTCCTAAGGAGAATTGTGATTCCAGAAGGCTTCCCCTGGCTCACTGTCACCTCTCTTACCCCCAGGGGGAGTTCTTCAATCAGACCAGCCGAAGCCCACTGCCCTTTGAGCCCCCGGTGATGGCCATTCCTCCTGACCACGACCGCATGGTGTACCTGGCCATGTCCGACTACTTCTTCAACACAGCTGGGTTTGTGTACCAGCAGGCTGGGGTCTTGAAATGGAGCCTCACGAATAACACGGTAAAGCCCAGCCAGGGACAAACCCTGAGGAAGAGCTCCAGAGTTGTGGTCTAGCAAACCTTGTGGATTTGAGGCTTTGTCCAAGGTGCTGATGCTTGAGCCCAGGGTTGGGCAGGCCTGAGTTTGAACGTTGGTCCCATCGTTGCTTTCTAAGCTGGTGACCCCCAGCCTGATACTCAACCTTGGAGAAGAGTGGTTTGCTCCTTTCCTCCTTCAGAGGGTGCCAGGAGGATGAAGAGAGGTAGCGGTGCCCATGAGGGGCTGTGGCATTGTGCTAAATGTGAGCATGCGCTCACGTGTCAGGCTGTAACCTATCCCCAGGTTGGGCTCTCTATCCCCTGGGGCAGCCTTGTTGTCTATCACGTGTTCATGGCTGCTACTCACCCTGGGCCTCAACTGACCCAATGAAGAAGCGAACTTCCTTGGCAGATCCTAACCAAACCACCACCTTGCATATTGGTGAATCCAAGATTCTCCTCTGTGTGGGCCACTGGATGTGCCTGCAGAGGCAACCCGTTCAGACAGGGAGCTCAAGCTATCCAGTATGTGTCTCAGCATTCGGACAGGTGCTTGGACATCTGGTGGGAAGGAGGAGGCCTGGAGCAACCCTGATTGGAGGATGTGGGCATGGAGGTGGGCGAACTAAGCCAGGATGTTCCGTGATTGGTTAGCAGCAGATGAGACTTTCTCAGGACAGGCTTCATTGGCCACGCCCACTCTTCCCAGTGTAGAGTTACTGAGGATGAAGAGTTGTGAACTGTTATCATATACAGTCCCGCCACCGTCAGTGGCACATTCAGTCTCTCACCCCAAGCAGCATTTACCTCTACTTCCTGATCTATGAGACCCTCTTCTCTTCTCTTTCTACAGCTGCCAAACGGATCCAAATTCCAGCTGACCACCAATTTCCTTGGAGAACTCCTCCCCGAGGTGTGCACGGGCTTTCACTTCTTTCTGCTTGAGCTCTGGGGAGGACAGGGCTGTGTCAAGAGGAAGGGAAAAACATGGATACCAGGCTGACTGAAAGGGGGCCACCAGAGGCTCATCCGTTCCATACATGTCCACTATATGCCTGGGACACTGTGCTGGGGACCTGGCAAAATAGACCATACGCCTGCTTTGGGTACATGAGACAATGACAAAAGCAATCTTGCCTGTGACAAGTGACATCAATAAGTGGGTACCATTGCTTTAGACCGGGGCACAAGGCAGGCCTTCACCATAGTCCATCAGTTGTGTGGCTGAAACAGCAGGCATTTATTCCTCTTAGTTCTAAAGCCTGGAATCTGGAACCAAGATTGGGGTTCTGGCAAGGGCTATCTTCTGGCATTGTAGGCAGCCACCTTCTTGCTGGGTCCTCACAAGGACTTTGTTCAGTGCATGGGGGTGGCAGAGACGGAGCACTCTGGTGTCTTTTCCTAAAAGAATGCCGATTCTGCTAGCTCAGGACCCCATCCCCATAACTCATTTAGCCTCATTCCCTTAGAGGCCCACCTCCAGCTACAGCCACATTGCAGCCTAGGGCTTTAGTGTGTGGATTTAAGGGGGAAAGGGACATCAGCATTCCATTTATAACTTCCTCTGTTGGTGGTAGCTGTAGAAAATTTCTGCAGAAGGAAGGCCTGGCTGGGGCTGGGGGAAGGAGCTGAATTTGCTTTATAGTCACATTATTTTACCCAGGCTGGGTTTACCTGGGGAGGATGAAAGGCTGGGAGAGAGGAGGGAGGTCATCAAGCCCTCCTTCAATTCCCTTGAAGCCACTACTGCTCTGAAGAGGTGAAATTTGAGCTTCAAGGAAGGGCAAAAATGCTAAAGAGGAATGGAGGGACAAGCATTCAGTCAGAAGGAATAGAAAAAGCAAAGGGTTGTCACATTTGAGGAGCAGGCCAAGCCCTTGCACTCAGAGATGGAGGTCAGAGGCTAGATGGAGGTAAGTGGAATGAGGTTAGCAGGGCCCAAGATACAAGGCCATGAAGTAATTTTGATTTATTCTCAGAGCCCTGGGATGACACTGGAGGTATTTCTGCCAGAGAAGGCAGAGACAGGATTTGAAATAAAATAACCTTTTTGTTGCCTGTCCCCCTGGGTATGTAGGTGTTCCAGAAGTTCCCCAACATGGATGTGAAGCTCACCCTTTCAGTCTCCTCACCACCACACCTGGTCGTGCAGCCCACCGGCCTTACCCTGGCCCCCACCCTGGAGGCCCAGGCCTTTGCTGTCCTCCCCAACTCCTCCCTGGCATCCCTCTTCCTGCTTGGCATGGTAAACTGCTCCTGGGTGTGGGCTGGGGGGAGCACTATCCTTGGAGTTGGGTAATTCAAGCCCAGACAGTGGGACTCAGAGACCAAAGCCACCAAACTCCCACAGGCACGCAGCCACCCTTAGGTATCTGTATTTATAATTCAGTTACTCATTCTCTCACTTATTCATTCCTTCCTTGGCTTGAAATATGTGTACTGTTTCCAGTTCATTCACTCAGATCTTGGATCAGTCTGTTATTCATTTGCACATTTCTTCACTGGTTCATTTATTCATCCAATTATTAATTCATTCAATTATTCATTAAATTGCTGGCTTGAAATATGCGATATCTTTTCTAGATCCTACATGCATTCACCTATTCAATTATTCATGGATTCATTTACTTGTATGCTTGTTCTGTTGGCCCTTCATTTGTGTATTTGCTCATTTATTCATTTATTCATTCATCACTTATTCATCTGTGAATATCTTTGCTTATTCCTCCATTTGTAGATTTGCTTAATTTTTCATTTATTCAAGTTCTCATTCCATTGTCGATTTACTCATTCATTCATTTGATCACCCCATCATTGCTGGATATTTGGTGGCCTGGGGAAGTGAGTCCAACTCTGTCCCCACGGGGAGCAAACAGAGGCCCAGTTTCAAGTGGTGACCTGTTATCCCCACTTTATACACCAAATGGGTCTGAGTGGGCTACAGGCTGTTGGAAACTGAGGTGAGCACACTCATTTCTTCCATAGTAAGCATTTTCTGAATGGGTCATTCATGGAGTGAGTGCAGGGGGAGGGGCTGGTTCAGACTTAGTCCTTAGATCTGTCCCACACCACGCTCCCTGAATGGCTCAGGGACCTGGTGACCACTCAGCACTCAGTAGCCAGGGCAAAGTCTCTGAGCTCCTGGAGTGCTGTGGGCCTCCCTAGCAAGTCTTGAGAGGCTGGCCAGGCCAGTCACCTGGTCGGGCAGGTCACCCAGGCTGTCACTTTACAGAGCATGGTTGCACACATGGAAGTCCGTGCCAATGCTGACAGGCTCACAGGAGAGCTCATGATGGACACGTAAGTGGCCCACGGGGACAGAAGGGGGACTGCCCATGTGCTCCTGGAGGCTACAAAGGAGCCGGAGCTTTCCCATGCGGCATGCACTACACCCTGGCTGTTGTTTTCCTGTCACTTTGCAGCCTCAAATTGCAGACAGTGAGACTGAGGCTCAGAGATGAAGTGGGCTGGTGCCCTTGTGACCTGCCATCACAGCCCACTTAGGAGTGTCCCAGTGTCAGCACTGAATGTCCTGCGATCTGGGACACCTGCTCTCCCAGGTGGACTCATGGGGGGTAAAGGCCAGCTGAGGGCCTATCCCCATTGAGCACAACAGTGGTCAGGACTGGTGCTCCTGGGCTTTTTGGCATTAGGAAACCCCACGTCAGTTTCTCCCTCCTGCCTGCTCCAGGACTTCAGGCCCTGTTCTTTGCCAGGGTCCCAGGCAACCCAGTTTTGAATCCCAGCACTGCAGGGTGTGCTCCAGAGGGTGGGCTCTGACAGGAAGCTGCCAGCATGTGGAAAAGCAAGTGACAAACTCCAAACCTCAGTGTTCCCCCGCTATGAAATGAGCCCACTAAGTGTTCTCTGCCAACAGTATCACCGTGGAGAGTAAAGGATCTTAATAAGTGCTGGGTGCTTGGAACCCTGCACAGGCTGCAACAAGCACTCAAAAGGCAAGGAGGGTAGCTCAGCAGACTGAGGCAAGACTAGGCAAGCTCAGGACTGGGGTTCGATCCCTGGCACCACATGCCGCACTGGCCCCGCCTCTGGGTTTGCTGAGCCAGCCACCAAGACCAGATGTGGTGATGCAGGCCTGTAATCCCAGCGCTGGGGAGGCTGAAAGCAGGAGGATCACCATGAGTCCAAGCTGCAGAGTGAGACCCTGTACCAAATACATTTTTTTTAAAAAAAGGAACCAGTAGTGGTGCATCCTGTAACCCTAGCACTTGGGAGGCTGAGGCAGGAAGGTTGCCATGAATTCAAGGCCAGCATGGACTACATAGTCAGACTTTGACTCAACAAACAAACAAACAAGCAAACACTAGAAAGAAAGAGAAATAGTGACACAGAAAGAGGGAGACCCTCTGAGAGAGGAACAGAGAGCCATGGGGGAAGGAGGGGACAGACAGAAAGAGCAAGAGCAACTGAGACAGATAGAGGGACATGTTAGCGGGAAGTCAGACATGGAAGGAGAGAGGTGGGGAGTGATGGAGAGCGAGGTGAGGGCCCCAGCATTCAGACCTGGCGCCTGCCTCTCCATCCCACATGGGTGTGTGACCCACATCCTGACCGCTTCCGCCTTCTCTCCAGCCCAGAGCCGTCCTTAACCTTGAGATCAGCCCCTGAGGTTTGCACGCTGCTCATTTCTCCTAGCATCATTGTGACAAGTGTTACCACTCCAGAAATATGTGGGTTTAATTTACCTTGAAACACCCACAGGCCTCAAATAGAGAAGCCAGTGAGGGACCGACTGGGCGAAGGCTGAACCCAGACTCTGAAGTGGGCAGGGGCTAAGGGCAGGGTCTAGGACTGCAAGGCATGAATGGGCCCCGGACTCGGGGGCCACCAACCCTGGATAAACAAGAGCACATTTTTAAATGCTAAGAGAGATTGGAGACCACAGGGCTCTAATGTCCAGGAGACTGAGTGAAATCCTGCTGTGCTAATTGTTAGCTGTGTGGTGTTGGGCAGGTCACTCAACCTCCCTGAGTGTCATTTTCCTCACATGTAAAATGGTGGCAGAGTGGTCTTCACCTCTTGGCATGTTGTAGGAATCCAGCAGGACGAAATAGCACAGCAAGATCACTTCTCTGACATCACTACTAAAATGCCATGGAGGATCCAGGGTAGGGACTGAGAAGTCCAAAGCTCTCAGGCAACAGTGGCCCAGGTGCCAGATGACATCCTTAGGGTCTGATTCCCCCTGGGCTCTGCTGTTGTCTGTGCTGGCTTCTGCCTCCAGGAGGCCATCACCAAGAGGTGGCCTCCAATTTTCCTGGAGAACCCGAGGATCACAGCCCCACTATTTCCAGCATAGGTCACCGCACTGCTCTCGCTGGCAGCATGGGTCACAATCCAGGCCTGAAGTGTGACCACCAGGGGGCAGACTGCACTCAGAGCTCCGCATGGGCTTAGCAGCACCCCAAGCACAAGTGTCCAGTGGAAAAAATATGGAGGGTGGCAGGGGAGGCCAGGCCCTGCGGGCTTGTCCTGGCCAGGCTATATGGTCTCAGCTGCACTTTCCCTATCACAGGTTGCACCTGGAACTGTTACACTCCAACATCGGCAGCTTTCCGGTGAGTCTGAGGCCCTTGGCAGCTTCATCCTTGCCCTGACCTTGGAGGACCTGTCGCAGGTGCCTGGCATCACTCGACATCCACTAGTTCATTTGCATGTGATTTGTCTGTGAATTAGTTGTGGGAGGAGCTTTATGGGCAGAGAGATGGGAGCCAGGACCCTGCCCCGCGCTTGCTGATGGTGAGGCCTTGGGTGGGTCACTTGTGGTCTTTGGACTTTAGGCTTCCCAGCTGGGTCAGTGTGGTGAGGCTTTGCAGCACAGCTAGCTACCCACACATGTGGTCTAGTACAAAAGAGCTTCTCAGCCAATGCTTGTTGAATGAACAAGTTAATGACTATTGAGCAAGTATTTCGAGCTGGGTTGTTCCAGGTGTGGGTGATGCTGGGCTTGAGTAGTGGGGAGACAGAATGGTAGGAAATGAAGAGTGAGCCCACTGTGATCAAACGGATGGCAGAAGGTGAGGGACAAAGTTAGTGTGAAGTCAGAAGATGATGTGTGGGTTTCGGGGTAAGGAGGAGCCCTGCAGGGGCCACCACAGAGGCAAAAGCCCTGTGGCAGGAACATGCTTGACTTGTTTGGGGAACAGAAGCAGCCACAGTGGCTGAAGGGGAGTGGAGGGGGCCCAGGAAGGGAGGAAGCTGGCCAGGCCAGGGCTGGCTGGGCAGTGTGTCCTGGGCTGCGCTCCTGTATCCACAAGGAGCACCATACTGATTTATACCTTTGTGAAAGACCCCATAGAGGTGGGGATTGAATTGTAAGCTCAAGACTCAGGCTTGGGGAGCATGGGTACGGCTCAGTGAGGAGTACCTGCCTGCCTGGCAAAGACAAACAGTAGCAGGGCTATCTTTGAGCCTTTGGGCTGAGCAGCTGGGTGAACAGCAGGGCCACACCCCAAAGGGAGGAAGAGCAGGTGGAGGGACAGGAGCAGGTGTCCCCTCCCCGCCCTGAGAATCCCTGGCCTTGCTCAGAGCTTCCCAGGCACTGCCAGCTAGCAGCTGCCTGATAGACCACTCCAGTGCTCTTAGAGCACCAGCCCTGTGACTTACACCCAAAGCTGCCACGTGTCGATCTGCCAGTCTTGCCCCACATACCTGACTCTCTGTGGGCTCTGGCTGAACCTTGCTCTCTGCTGCCCTGGAGGGCATCTCCCTAGATACCTGAGGTATCCCCAGATCCCCTAAGTGAGTGACTGGAACTCACTCAGAGTGGGGTCAGGCTGCCCACCCTCCCCTCCAAGTCAGATAAGAATCCAGCCCACCCCCTCCCCCATCTGGAGACCACTGCACCTGTACAGAAGGCTGGAAGCCACCTCACAAGGTTGTCACTGGCTTCCTCAGGGCCTTGGCTAAGTTCATAACTAACTTCTGCTTCTGCAGAAAATAAGCATTGGCACCTCCCGGGATTCAGAGGAAGTGGTGAACACAGGAAGTGATAGCCTGGGGAAGGAAACTCAATTGTTCCAGAAACACAACATACATATTTACAAGTTGTAAATGTCACCACTCCAAGCAATCATCCTCACAGTTCCACATTATTTTTTTAAAAATTATTATTGCCAAAGCAAAGCATATGTACCATACAGCACAAAGGAACTACAGATTTGCCAAACAAAGAACATTTTTAAAAAAATAATTTTCACCACTTAGTTCATAATTTGGAATATAGCCTCCCTGACCTTTTGCTGTTCTCATTTAATTTTAGATATGGAATTACATGATTGCAACAGCCTACTTTTCCTCATTCAAACATATATCAAGCCTATCTCTTGTGGATGATTATATTTCTTCAGTATTATTTTTTTTTTTTTGAGAAGGAGAGGGTCTCACTATGTAGTACAGCTGGCCTTGAACTCCCTTACATAGTCGAGAGTGGCCTTGAATCCTCCTGGCTCAGCCTGCCAAGTGTTGGGATCACAGGAATGTGCCACCACACCTGGCTTACAATATCATGCTTAACAGTTACATATTACATCATAATGTCAAAGTTCCACCATTCCCCTCAGAGAGTCCCCTGTTGTTGGACATGTTGGTTGCTCTTAGTTCATTGTTTGGGTTAAAGTGATAATATGGGCAAGTAGCCTCCAAAGGCCTCACACTGCCTCTACTCCCATATAACTTCCATAAGACAATATTTGGAGCCAGGCTTGGGGGCCCAAATGTCACACATTTTAAGGCTTTTGATGAATGTGCTCTAACTTCAATAAAACAGGTTGATTCCACCTACAGTGCTGAGAGGGTGTGGGTTTTTTTTAATCTTTTATTTATTAATTTATGTGGTACAGGGTCTCACTGCACAGCTGAGATTCATAGTGATCCTCCTGTCTCAGCTTCCCTATACCTGGATTACAGGCGTGCACCACCATGCTCGGTTTTGGTGGCCAGCACAGCATGTGGTATCGGGGATTGAACCTTAGTCTTTGCATTTGCCGGCCAGGTGCTTAGACGGCTGAGTTACCTCCCTACATTTTTTTAAAAAAGGTTTCCAGATTTAAACACTTTCCGATGACCTTCCATGTGTGGCTGTGGAGGGTAGGTCTCCACATAGCCAAGCCTATGTGGGGAATCTTGGACACAGTAGAGACCATCTGAGAGCCGTGGCCAGGCCACTGTCATCATCACCTGGTCCACCTCCACTTATTCTTCCACTCGGGAGGTTGCTGAGGGTGCAAGTGGGGAGGGAGGGTGCCACAGAAGTTCATGACACAGGAGTTGGTGCCACTGATAGTGCTGTTCCCTTCTCACCCTCCAGGTGGAGCTGCTGCAGAATATCATGAACTACATCTTTCCCACAGTGGTGCTGCCCAAGATTAACAGTAAGGAGCTCTGGACAACACATGATTTTTAGCAGTGAGGCCAGGGAATGGGGTGATGGCCTCCAAGCACCAAGTACCTGCCTCAATTGAACCTGAGGTGGCATCTGACCTAGCAAGGGGATGGGACAGAGAGGGTGCTCCCCTAGGGGGCATCCATTCATTATTTCAGGCAGTCCTTACAATAATTCCACAAGATGGGGGATTATAAATATCTCTAATTTTCATGGGAGGAAATGAAAGATCAAAATGGTCAAGTGACCTACTTTTGTCACAGAGCAAGTGGCTGGTGAAGCTGGGATCTAATCTTGGCTCTGGAGTCTTTTCCAACTCCTAGAGCAGGACCAAGGCAGGTACTTTCTTCTAAGTGCTCAGTAACCACACTGGTGGGGCCTCAAGCAAGCCTGCCCCTAACCTATGAGCACCAGGGGCAAGGGGACCAACAGAGGTGTTGACATCTCCACCTGTGACTTGGACATTTAGAAATTATTAAATAAGCCAGCCAGTTATTATGGCGACTATGAACTAGCCTCTTGCCATGGCACATGTGGCTCCATAATGACCTGGGAGACAGGACTGAGAATTCTCCAGAGTCCCACATCACAGCGTGGGGACGCGGGGGACCTGGCCTCTGGCTACTGCCACTTACGTGGAGGGGCTTTGTGCACACCTGCGGACCTCTGTCTGCACCGCAGCCATGGAGCCTCACCCCCTGGAGGACAGTCATGGGAAGGGGCCGGCATGGATCCTGGAAGTGGGCTTGGAGACAGCAAGGGACATAGGGCTGGGGTGCGGGCCCCAGGGTCACCTTCCTCTGGAGCGTGCTTGCCCCAGTCTGGCCTTCCTGAGGGGCCAGCCCCTCCCGCCCAGGCTCTCTGCACCTTTGGCCCTTCTCCTGCCCTCTTCTCACTGCCGGTCTCTCTGCAGAGAGGCTGCAGAGGGGTTTTCCCCTCCCAGTGCCCAACAGGGTCCAGCTCAGCAACCTGGTGTTTCGCTCCTACCAGGTGAGTGCCAAGCTCCTTGTCACCACATGTCCTATACAGTGCTTACCCATCTGGCAACACTTCCTCTGCATCTAGCTCTGCATCAGGCACCTTCTACTCTCCCAACAACCCCAGGCTGCAGTGCTATAGGTAAACAGTGACAGCAGGGCTCCAAAAGCCGAGTCCACACTCCAGGCTGGGCCTCCT
>PVKN010004035.1:0-34867 GCA_004027915.1 Capromys pilorides
GCTCTTCCGATCTTGCTTAGGAAAGCTCAGGCAACTGCAGGGACTGCGGTTCGATCCCCGGCACCACATGCTGTGCCAGCCCCACCACCAGGGCAGGCTGAGCCAGCCACAAAATAAATAAATAAAGAAACAAACAAACACAACAAGCAAACAAATAAATAAATAAAATAAAATAAAATAAAAATTAAAAAAAAAAAAAAACTAATTATAAAGATTATAGTCAGCAGGGCCTGGTAGTACATGCCTGTAATCCCAGCACTCAGGAGACTGAGGCAGACAGATTGCCATGAGTTTGAGGCCAGCGTGGGCTACCTAGTACGTCCAAGGCCAGGCTGAACTACACAATGAGACTCTGTCTCAAACCAACAAAGATTGTAGTCATGGTGTTAAAAACCCTGGACAACCAACAATAGGGACAGAGAATAAGTTACACTAGTATAATAGAGGAGTATAAATTCCATACAATGATCACTACGATTAATGTATAGAATATGGAATGTTAAGTGGAAAAAGTAGAACACAAAGTTAATACACGTACTGTGATTACAACTGAGCTAAAATACTGAAGCATACAAAACGAAAGCAGCAAGGGTAAGTGTGCTGTGATTGACGTTTTTATTTTTAGTATTTATTGATTTATTTTTATATTTTAGGAAAGGATTGTTTTAGCAATCCTGAGGTTGCTAAAACAGAAACAAAGCCAAGAAATACATTTGTTGTCATATATGTATATTTAACTTTAAAATTTTAAAATAAAGGTTATTTACATTTTTCTCTATAACCTCAGCAAATGCGCTTCATTTCTTTAGGTTCTTTTTTTGGTTTGTTCGTTTGCTAGTTTGTTTGTTTAGTTGGTTGGTTAGTTGGCTGTTGGGACTTAATTCAGAGGTGATTTATCACTGAGCTACATCCCTGACTCCCTCCCCACCTTTTTTTCTTAGTTAAATTTTGAGACCGGCTCTCGCTAAATTACCCAGACTGGCCTTGAACTTATCTTCCTACCTTAGGCTCCTGAATAGCCAGATTTGCAGACAGGTGCCATAGATTAAGTGCTTGATGTTTAATATATTCTCCATGTTTTGATTTTCAGATTTTCTTAATATTTGAAGATGTGGGAGCTGGGGAGATGGCTCAGTAGAATAAGCACTTGCCTGGCAAGAGCAAGAGTCTGAGTTCAATCCCCAGTTCTGCAAAAAAAGAATAAAAAGAACATTTGAAGATGTGCATTTTATTGGGTATTGTCAGTTCATGAACGTAGTAATGTGATTTCAGTGGCGTAATGTTACGTGGTTGCGGGTGTGCATTCGCTCACAGTGACATGGAAGGAAAGTAGTTTTCATAAAACTCCCAGCTCTGGTTGCATAGTCTCTCTTCTGCTTCTGAGGTTGCTCTGTCAAAGCTAAGGGCGCTCTGTTTCAAAGCTACTTTCTGAACGTGTGTTTGTGTTTTCTCTCAGCTAGAAATGCAGTTCTGTCCTTTTGGAGGCCAGGGCACCACATGTCACAGGTGGCCTTACCTGTATGCCATGAGAAAGTTCAGAGACTTAACAAGAATGCAAGTCAGTGGGAATCAAGATGTCATTTTTTAAAATGGCAATCCCCATGATTTTTTTCCAAGAAAATAAATTGTTATTTTTGTATTTTGTAACTTAAAAGTGGCTATTAGTACATTTCTGAGGTTATAGCAGGAGACCAAAACACTTTTGGAAAGAGAATAAATATATGAAGAGAGACCCGGTGGTTTTATTTTCAGCATGATGAATATATTAGATTACCATTTATTTTGCAAGTGGATGTGATGAAATAAATATTGAGGTGTTTAGTGTATAATTAAGAGTGGAATATAGGAGCCGGGCATGGCGGCGCACACCTGTAATCCCAGCACTTGGGCGGCTGAGGCAGGAGGATCAGTGTGAGTTTGAGACCAGCCTGGGCTACGAAAGTGAGTTCAAGGCCAGCCTGAACTGCATAGCGAGACCCTGTCTCAAAAAGACAAAAACAAACAAACAAAAAAGAATGGAATATGAATTTCTTTGGAGTTATTCAATCCATTATGCCTTTTACATAATGGACAAATCAAGTTAAAAAAAAAAAAAACCTACACAGCTTAGCTTGTTTTCTGGTGTTGTTGACCTACAAGAGAATATACTTTTGCATATACAGTTGAATGTTTTACAATTTATGTATATGAGAAATTGAGAGTATTAGAAATATTTTATTGATAAAAAATAAAATAAAAAATCTAGACATTAAACAGAAGTGTAAAGGATGATATGTAGATGTAATTTGGTAACCCTTTAAGTATACATATGTTTTAAAATCCAAAGTTTCTTATGCCTTGTTTAAAGAGAGAGGAAGGGCCAGGGAGATAGCTCAGTAGAATAAGCTCTTGCCTGGCAAGTGCAAGGACCTGAATTCAATCCCCGGTGTTGGGGAAAAAAAGAGAGACAGAGAGAAAGAATAAAAAGATGATCATAAAAAATTAAGCTCAGCCTTGATGTGTTGCATATAGAATATTTGAGCTAGAACCTTAAATCTTTTTTTGCAGGACCGAGGTTCGAACTCACAACCTTGCACTTGCCAGGCAGGCACTTGTGCCACGGAGCTATATCCCCAGCCCAGAACCTTAAATCTTAAAGGGTTTATTGATATTATTCTGGTTGGTTTTTATCCTGTTTAGAATGTGATTTTGTTCTTAAACCTGAGGAAATAGGCAAGTTCATACAAATAATTATTGCATTGTTTAAAATAGTTACAGAATAATAAGTTTGGAAATTGCACTTTATGCAGCACACTGCAGCCAAGAAGAAATTTAAAAACATACTTGAAGGTATTTTTTATTTCCTATGTGAACTCGTCCACTCTGAGACTTCAACCACTGTGCTCATGCCTTCCAGATCTTACAAACTGATCAAAGTGAATAGACTTAGGCTTCTAAAAGTTGTATTGAGTCACCAACATCATTCTTACCCCTGGCTGTGTCATGAGCAGAGGCAGTTGGCCCTTCCAGCCTTGGAGAAGTGACCCACCTAAGTCTGTCTGAAATAGAGAGTGTTTCTCTTTTCCTTCTGAAGGTCTTGCTGGGGCCTCCAAAATGATATAGTAGACATAGAACTACTGACCTGATGTGTCAAATTTGTGTTCTCTGAAATCAAAGAATGAGTTCCAAGGAGCAATGGAGGTTAAGAGTGGGAAATATTTATGAGAGAGATAAATAAGACTCACTGGAGGCAAGTGCAGGTACCCAGAGGAACAAGGCACACGGTTGGGAGCTGGGGAATGGGCTCCAGATCGTTATTTGTGCTTTAGATCTTTCATCACAGCTATACTTATTTTTAAGAGGTATCTCTTCATTTTTTAAAATTTCATTTTAACCAAAGCATAAAAATTCCTCTTATGAATAGAGTTCTCCTAATGTTTCAGAACATGGGTATGTTGCATAATGTTTAGGGTTGTTTTTTTCTTGGTTATTGTTGTATTTTGTGCTCGTAGTGATTCTCCTGTTTTCAGCCTCCCCAAAACTGGGATTGCAGGCATTGTGCCACCACACCTGGACTTGGGGGCGGGGCTAGAGTGTCATGTGGTGCCAGGCATGGAATCCTGGCCTCTGTGTTTGTTTAAGTAAGCACTTAGTCCGTTGAGCTATCTCGCCAGCCCTCGTTGCATGTTTAAATCATACTCAACATTATTTATCTCCTCAAACATTTATCATTTCTCGATGGTGAAAACTTACTCTTTTTTTTTTTTTATATATTTGGTATAAGGTCTACAGGGTCTTACTACATAGATCAGACTCATAGTGAGCCTCCTGTTTTCAGCCTCCCAAGCACTGGAATTACAGGCGCACGCCCCCACGTCCAGCCTCAATCGCCATCTCAGTGTGCCCCGGGCTGGCACTGCGCACCAGGGACCAAACCCCCCCACGGTGCTCTGCCTAAGCAGGCGCTTTAGTCCACTGAGCTATCTGGCTGGTCCTTCGATGGTGAAAGCTTTCAAAAATCTTTTCTTCTAGTATTTAAAGTGTACAGTACATTTTCACCCCCTGTAGTTAGCCAGCTGTGTAGAGGTACACCCGAGCTTCTTGCTCCTGTCTAACTGAGGTAGGCCCATGATCAACCTTTCCCTGACAGTTCTTCCCAACTTAGTCTCTGGTAACCAACACTCTACTTTCAATTTCTCTGAGATTAGCTCTTTCAGCTCACATATGAGGGGGAACATGCTGTACTTTTCTTTCTGTACTTCATTTATTTCACTTAACGTAGTACCCTCCAGTTCCACCCATGTTGCCACTGTTGTCAGCATTCCATTCTTTTCTATGGCTGGATAATATTCCATGGTGTGTATGTACTACAATTTCTTTATCCATTCATTGGCTGGTGGACACTAAGGTCGTTTCTGTGTTGTGGCTACTGTAAATAGTGATGGAGAAATAAAAATTTTTCTTTGACAGACTGATTTCATTTCCTATGAATATACATATCGTAATGGGATTTATGGATCACATGGTAATTCTCATTTTGAGGAAACATCCTGTTCTCCATAGTAGCTGTACAGCGGTTCCCGTTTGCCACATCCTCACCTGTTGTAAGTTATGAGTTGGTGCCGAAAGAAATAACGAGAAGACCCGATGAAATTTGCTCAGAGGTCTTGATGCAGGAAGAAAAAACTGATCTGGGGTGGATGACCTCCAATAGGGAACCTCCAAATGATATACAGAACACTGATCCCCAACCTGAAAAGTACCTGGGGCGAGTTCGTGTTCTCTAAAACCGAAGAATGAATTTTAGGAACAAACGGAGGTAATGAGCAGAACATATTTATTGAGGGAAAGAAAGTTCCTGTCCGAGAGAGGGACAGGAGAGGGGTCCCAAGTGGGTGTCCCCCTAGAAGCTGTCGCTTCTAGGGACTTTTATAGAGGAGAAGTCATGGGAACTCGCTTAGGTGGGTATGAGGTGGGACAAAGACTATGGTCAACCAATGAGATTACAAGCAAAATTGCTTACGTAACATTGATTAAAATCGGGATCCAATGGGAAGGCAAGTTACGTAGCAAGTGGTCAAGAACGCCACTTATTGAGCTTGGGCTTGTGACTCTTTCCAGGGTCTTTCAAGGTGATTGATACCTACTCAGAGTATCAATCCCTGATGCCCATCCCTAGGGATGTATGTAGTTGCTTCTGTTTACTCTTGTCTTAAGATCTGGCCCACAGCAGAGGAGTGTCTGTCTCTAGTTGGAAAGTCACCTTGTCTTCCATGTCGTCCTTGAGGGCCTGGCCCTGTCTGACTGCCTATAATATTTCTAATTCAGCTGTCTACAACAGTCTCACTGAGATTTGTTTCTCTCAAAGTGAGCCCTGAAACTCCAAGCATCTCAGCTTTATTTTGGTCTAGTGAAAGTGATCACGTGGGGGACCTCTCCCCCCATCTCTATTGACTTCCACCTTTTCCCTATCACTAGGTTCACACAAATGCTAGTTTAAAACTTTCCAGGGAGGGGAGGAGACAGCAAACAAGGAGCCATCAGGATAAGCTGTTATGTGCCTCCTTGAATCCCAGCTTCCAGGAATTCCCAGTAACAGGCTACAACTATCCCTGGGCTTTGTTTATTGCTCTCTGCTTCTTGAGACGCTAACTTCTTATCTCTACACTCACCAGCACTTACCTTAGTCTTTTTTTTTTTTTAATATAATAACTGTTTTTACTGGGGTGAGGTAATACGTCACTGTGGTTATGAGCTGCACTTTCCTGGTGATCAGTGGTAATGAGCATTCTTTAAGGTACTTTTGATTGTTTGTGTCTTCTTTTGAGAAATGTCTGCTCGTGTCTACAGCTGAAAGGTTTTGAGCCGGTCCCTCTGCTCAAAGTGGATAAAGCTGCCCAGTAGATTAGCAGCTGCGTGTGACACTGGAAAAGGCGCTGCCTGCCTGACAGGTGCGCTGTCCGCGTATGCTGTGAAGGTAAAACATAGCCCTGCAGAATCGAGTTTTAATAGAACATACAAAAATGAAAGTCGGGATTCTTCCTTGTCAGCAGCTCATCAACTGCTCAGTAATCGAGGAGATTCATGGTTATTGCTTTCTACCTGCAGGTATTGTGTTTCGATGCTGTCAAAAGACGGGTGAATGGAACACCTTCTGGCCCATCCTTTGTACCTTTTGTGTGGGCATAAATTTTACAGGCAGAGACACGTTGTTTGTGCCTGTTTCTACCAGGTTTTCACCGTGTTCCTCTGTGCTACTTTTTCTACCCCTAGACTTCTGAGGAAAAAAAAAAAAAAACGTAATTATATAGTATATAAAATGTGCCTCCTAGCATACACATCCAGGTTTTTCTGCACTGAACTCGTCTCCCTGAATTTCTTCTGCCATCCTGGTTTCCTCCCCCAACATCTCTTGGCAGGTTTGAGAGTGAACTGGGCTGGTAATTGGCCCCTTCATACCTGTTTCCTTTTCACTGAGTGAGGTGAGTGGGATGACATTTTTGGGGGGTAGGTCCTCCCCAACAGAGTCGGTAAGGCATTGCCGCGCGAGTGTGCGCATGCGCACATGCAGTCCCGCGCAAACACTCCATTCAGCAACGTCTACCTTAGGTACTATTTCCTTTGGCTTCAGACATTATTTCCGGTCAGTCTTTTTAGTTTGTGTATGAGAATCTTCTTTTTCTTCCTCATGTCTTCAGGAGGATTTGGGGGGGTTGGTTTTGGCAGGATTGTTTTGTTTTGTTTGTGAGTACTGGGGAGTTGAAAGCTCATGTTAGCCGACCGCTCTGTCGCTGAGCCCTACCCCTAACTCTCTTTCTTCATAAGGATTTGAACAAAATATTGGTAGACGCTTCATCCGACATAGTTCCCTATGTGAATCAGAAATCCACTGTGGAAGAATTCTAGCAGTTCTGTGTTTTGTCTTCTGCCAAAGTCAGCTTGAATTCTGGAAAAATCTGGGAATAGAAGCCAGCCCTGGCCCAGTGAAGCTGAAGGGTTGGGGAGCTGCCCACAGAGTTGGAACTGGATCGCTTGTTGGGTATGGACACCTCGGGATAAAGTGAGACACTGGAGAGAGTAACATTTACTCTCCACTCAACTTGCTGTAAGGGAAAACTAAGCTGCTCTTCCTGTCCATTTGGAAAGAGCGTTTTCTTGCCAGGCAAGGAGAGGTGGTGGTGTTGCACCTTGAGAACCAGAAAGGACTGAGCTGTTCAGACCGGCATTCCAACCTCTAAGCAAAGAAAAGCAAGCAGGATGACTGTACGGCTAACATTACAAATCCCTTCCCTTTATTCTGTGTGTGTGTGTGTGTGTATGTGTGTGTGTGGTACTGGAGACTGAACCTAGGACCTCATGCATGCTAAGCTAGTGCTGTACCACTGAACTACATTTTCAGTCCATGCACTTAATGTTTTTAATGTTATTTTAAGATCTTATTTTATTTATTTATTTATTTATTTATTTATTTATTTATTTATTTATTTTTTGGTCCTTTTGAGACAGGGTCTCACTTTGTAGTTCAGACTGACCTTCAGCTCATGGTCTCGAACTCACACTGATCCTCCTGCCTCAGCCTCCGAAGTGCTGGGATTACAGGCCTGCGCCACCACGCCCGGCTATTTTAAGATTTTTTAAATGAAAAAATTATAGTTGTATGCATCTGTGGGGTATAAACTGATATATACAATGCATAATAAAGCCAGTTGGCACATCTCCTCAAATACTTATTTTGTTTGTGATAAGAGCACTAGAAATTTACTCTTATCAGTTTGAAATGTACAAAAATTATTATTTACTATTTTCACCACATTATGCAATACACTATTCCTCCCATGTAACTGAAGCTTTGTACCCATTGATCATTTCTTTCCTTTCTTCCTCCCCTTCCAAGTCCATAGTAACCACTACTCTACACCTGGCTTTTTGTGTTCCACTATTTGAGATTCCACATCTAAGTATGACTAGGTAGCATGTGTCTCTCTATGCTTGGTGCCTTTCACTTAGCAGAATGTTCTCTACTTCAATCCATATTGCTGCAAATGACAAGCTTTTTTTTTTTTTTTTTTTGCGGGACCGGGATTCAAACTCATGACCTTGCACTTGCCAGGCAGGCACTTGTGCCACAGAGCTATTTCCCCAGCCCCTTTCTTTCTTTTTTTTTTTTTTTTATAGTTTTTTTGTTTTGTTTTTGTTTTTGTTTTTTTGCTTTTTGTTTTTTTAAAGGTAAGCAATATATCACCATTTCTTTGTCTGTTCACCTGGTGATGAACGCTTGGGTTGATTCTGTAACTTAATTATTATGAATGGTGCTACAGTGAACATCGAGGTGGGGGTGCAGACATCTCATTAGCATACTAATTTCAAATCCTTCAGGTAAGCACTTGATAGTGAGACTGTTAGATCATATGGTGATTCTACTTTGGTTCTGTTTTGTTTGCTCGGTAGTGTTGCTGGGGATTGAACCAAGGTCCTCATGTTTGCTAAGCATGTTCTCTACTACTGCTCTATGCCCCAGCCCTATTTTTAGTTTATTGAGGATCCTCCATCCAGTTTTCCGTAATGGTTGTGCTCATTAACATTCTCACCAATAGTATACAAATGTCCTTTTTCTTCACACATCCTGTACTTTAGTCTTTTATTCAAATCCAGCCTGTTCTCCTCCCTTCCTGCATCACCAGGATTTTGTAGTCTCCAAAGATGGAGAAGACTGTAATTTGTGTAGGAAAGATTGCGAGACTAAGACCTATGCTATTCTCAGGGCTGTCGCTTTCCTCTGCACTTATTGTATCTCTAAGATTTATGATACTAAAATAAAAAAAGGCACCAAAAGCACTGACCAGCCTTGGAATTTGGGGGTCACGATATGGTGGTCTATAGTTTGTGGTCCACAGGAGAGACCAGCGTGGTCCAGATGCAGACAGACAGGACAATCTCAGGGGCTAAAACAGGCAAGACCTGGAGAGCAACGTCAGCACCATGTGGTCAGCCAATTGGGGTTCCTCTCTGAATTCTCACTTGCCTGGAATAAGTTACTCATAGTGTTTCTGAAGAAGTAACTTTCTACTTTCTCTTGTAGACTTGACTCTAAAATAATTCTAAGAAATAATTAGAAAATGTGGCACAACCTTGTGGCAGCGTCTAAGTATTCTTGACAGATCTTCTCTTAGAATAATTGTTACATCTAAGAAGACTTGATTTCACCCATGAAGCTACACAAAGGACTTATGGATTTTTGAATCAATTAGATTTTGCTTTAGTGTGGGTTTATTTATTTTTTCTTTTCTTTTTTAAAAATAAACTCTATTTATGTTATGGCCAGCTCAGCCTGCCCTGGGGGTGGGGCTGGAGCAGCATGTGGTGCCAGGGATTGAACCATCATCCCTGCAGTTACCTAAGCTTGCCTTAGCAGATGCTTTAGACCACTGAGCTATCTTGCCCAGCCCTTTAGTGAGGATTTAAATGAAATATAAACATTATGCTTCTGCGAGTGGAAATATTGTTTTATTGAGGAATAATAAAGTGCTTTAAAATGCATTAATCTTAAATGGTTATAGGTTATAAGTTTGCTTTTTTTTTTTTTTTTTGTAGTACTGAGAATTAAACCCAAGCACTCAGAGTGATAGCCCCATCCTTTTTAAAATTTTATTTTGAAACAGCACCTCACAAAATTGCCTAGGCTGATCTTGAACTTGTAATCCTCCTGCCTCAGCCTCTTAGAGTGCTGGGATTACCAGTTTACCTGAGTTGAAACTTACTATTTTCAAGTCCAGGTAACCAACGAGGAAAGCAAAACATGAGAAACTATATTTTGGCCTAAATCATGTAGCTAAGATATATGTGTTGAATTGGAAACCCAAGTGATTCTACTCCAGTGCTCCAGCTACTTTGTTATGAAAAGAGGGTGATGTGGTCATTGGAGAAGTTTCCACTTATCTGAAGTTAAGTGCAATTAGCAACTAAGCTGGGAAGTTGGCTGCACCATCCTGAGATCTGGACCTTCCTGTGCTGTTTCCAATCAGAAGGATGACACAGATTCTGAGTCCTAAGGCACCTGTGCTGCCCGTGATGCCAGCACTTTCCAGCCTTTGTATCAGTGAAGAAGACCAAACTCAGGATCACCACACACATTACCCAGAAAGTGGACCTGTCCCTCACCTCTAGAGAGGGTTGTTTCTGAGCTACAGAATGAAGCGGGGAGCTGAGCACTCTAAATTCTTTCCTCCCCTGACAATAGAACCCTGGCAGAAACCCAGCTTTTCTGGGGGAAACGCCTCCCACTTCTCCTCCTGCTTTCTTTGTGTACTTACATGTCAGCCTTGCAGTTTCTCTTACCACTGTAATTTGCTTGATAATTTGATCTAAAACACAGAAGAATCAACTATGTGTGATCAAAAGAAGAGTTATGTGTTAAATCTGGAGGGCAGTGCAATACTCTAATGTGCTCTAATAGTATAAACAACTGCCATCTATGGCTTGAAACGTCATAGCTGCGCCAGTCTTGTCTTCGGCTTTGAATGAAAGCCATGTTTTCAGTTAATGGCAAAACCGTGTGGAGAGCTATTTCTGGACTTCCTTTCTACCCTGCGTGGTGTCTGTTGGATGGCGTTAATATTGGTGACCCAAATAGGCTCATGAGGTCTAACCTCCTTTCTCTGGGTACAAAATAAGCATAGGGTTTTCACACTTGTGTTAACACAATGCTGTTCAGTTCTGTTTTAAGGCAGGACACAGAATGTTCATGGCCTCTCAGCCTTTATGCCCTCTCAGCTGGAAGTTGCATGATTCTGACCACGTGTCCCTCACAGGGGAATCTTCTCAGAGCCATGTCACACTCGCCCTCCAGATAGGCTATATGGCTGAACCTGCAGGAGCAGGCAGGAATTAGAAATGTGCTGCTGTCCTAAAATGGCCACCCGCTTTGACTTTTGACTGTATGTGTGGTCCAGTTTTTATCAGATTAATCTGGAAAAGGAATACATTGGGGACCTGGCCAAGATCCCCCACTGCCTGTATGAGGGGTACAGTGAAGGATGAAGAAAAAGCAGAAACAAATTCAGTAACACATGGTGGGATTACTGGATGACTCAGAGGGCAGTGATGATCTTAAACTAATGAGGAACCTACCCTGGAGGGTCTTTATTTTTAGTCATAGTAAATACTAGTCTTGGTCTTAGTAGGTGGGAGAGGATGGCCCACCCCTAGTGAGATAATGGAAAATCTCAAAAGAGTGACATCAATAATCCCAAGCCTTTGTTAATCCCTTAGGGAAGTATGTAAAACTAGCCATTATGAATTTGTGGCCTCCAATAGGAAAATTTTGTAGTTGCTTTGTTTTTAAAGCCATGAAGGGCAAGAAAGTGCTTAGCTCAGCAGAAAATATGATAATGTAAAGTTTTACTCCATTTTTATTCTAAAAGCTTCTAGAGATGTCATTTACCTTTATTGTAATTGTATATGTATGTGTCTGTATGTACTCGGCATGGTGTGATGTAAGGCCTCTGGAGTCAGAACTGTGACAACACTTTCCATATCATCTCCTTGTGTGAATGACTGCAGCTCCAGGCTTAACATCTCTAAAACTTAAGTATAGAAATACAGAGATGGACAAAAGCCCAATGTCCCTAGAAGCAGGCAGCAATAGACAGAGCCCAGGGAGAGTTGCTGTCCCTCATTTATAAATCCCAGAAAGCTGGGATTCAAGGCTGGAGCTCACAGCTTCTCCTGCTGGTGCCTTGTTCTTTGATCCCTTCCTTGGGATGTTATCAACTAGCATTTGTGTGAACCTAGTGTTAGGCAAATGGTGGAAGTCACAGTGTTAACAGTCTGTGTTCCCCAAAGTAGTTATGCACAGTCCTTAGCCTGCCTTTAGCCCCCAATAAAAGTGAGCGGCTTCTGGGGCTCCGAGCTCACTCTGAGAGAGACTAATCTCAGTGAGGCCTCTGAAGCTACCTTCATTGGATCTTCTTGTCATTTCTTTCGGCACTGACTCATAACGTACAACACTTAAGCTACCATACCAGGTTCACAGATAAGGACAAAATAATATAGTATTGATAAAATATCTGATATTCAGTATAATTCAATGATCAGGGCTGGGGAGATGGCTCGGTGCTTTAAGTGCCTGCCTGACAAGGGCAAGGTCCCATGTTCGATCCCTGGTACAAAAAGAAGAAGCAATTCAATGATCAATATTTACTTAAAAATAAAGTCCCTCTGCTCCAGAGGCAGAACAAAGAATGTAAAGCCAGCTTTCCTGATGCCCAGATCCACATATCCATTGCTAAGCTTCTGTGGAGGAGTGAGCCCTGTGTGTAGAGGGACCAAGACCGGAACTAGGAGGGACCACTGAGAGGGACTGGAGGGAGAGTCAGTGTGGCAGGGAGTGGGGCAAGTAGGCCATTACCAATAGTGTCGGGGATGTTTGTTTTAATGAAAGGGTTTTCTGGAATACCTGAGGCATAGGAGTGGTGTTCTGTGCTGAAGGCTACAGTGGTGGATGTGAATGTGTACCTGCTGGCCCCTAGAACAGTCCTGGGCATGGAGCAGCTGTTAAAAGAATACTGGTTGAATGACTGAAGGAATAAACCCGAAACATCAGTGAAACTCGTATCAGCCCCAAGAGGGTCACATGACAGTGAGCAATAATCAGTGTTGTCAGCACATCAGCTTCTTGTTGCCATGACACTGGCTGAGGAGGAAGAGAATCTGTTTTGTCTCCAGTTAAAAAGCAGAACGGAAGAAAGGGACAGAGAGAGAGAGAGAGAGAGAGAGAGAGAGAGAGAGAGACTGACTCACCACCACCAGAAAAACCATCCAGCCAACCCAATTCCAAAGGTCTCTAGTCCATAGGTGGTGCTTGGAGCCACTCATACCAAAAACAAAAAGCAGCAGGGGAAAAAAAGGCCTCAAAGTCAGAAGTGCTATACGGTGCAAGTTGAATGCATTAGTCAGAGAAATAAGGAAGGGTTCACATTTAAACTTTGCTGTGATATGATATATTTATGTCTTATTTGAAGCTGTTGCCTGAGGAAACAAACAAGACACTTCCCAAGGCAGGGGTTGAGACACGCGTGCAGCAGGCAACCAGTTTTACCAGCACTCATGTAAGCTTCATCAGTGTTCTTTTATTTTGATAAGATGTAGATCTTTAACCCTAAGTCTTAGTACCGTATCAGCCGGGCATCACAGTGCATGTGTGAAATCCTAGCTGTCTGGGAAGCTGAAGCTGGAGAATTAAGATTTTCTGCCTAACCTGGGCAACTTAATGACTTTGCAAAATAAAACCAAGGCTAGGATGACAAGGTTCTGGGTTCGATATAGAGTCCCCCCCCCCCCCCCCGCAATCCGTTAATACAACATATCATAGTCAGTTTTTATTATTATATCATCCAGCTACCTTGGAAATATCTGGTATATCCCAATCCGGCTGTGTGCTGACAGTGCGACCTCAGGCCAGGCACACAGTTTTTCTAAGCCTCACTTCTTAACTTGTAAAATCCGATAATAACAAGGGACTTCAGTGATTATTGGGCAGATTAGTGGAAACAACACAGAAGGAGTCAGTAAGTGTTTCCTGCTACTCGTGACTATTTTTAGACAAAGGAGTCATTGGAATTAAGTACAAATTTTAATGGACTGGGACGATGTGGGAAGATTGGAGAATGAGTCAGAATATCTTAAATTATGTGTAAAATACCTATTTCAAATTGTATGTAAAATGTGTGTTTTTTTTAATTTGTGGATTGAAATGGTTTATGATGTTGTGCATAAGTGAACAAATTTTGGACAAAAGATTGGCAAGTTGCCGGGTGCCAGGTTGGAGCAGATTCTTACCTAAGATTGCTTAGCAGGCAAATGTTAGAAAAAAATCTCAACAGATTTAGTGGGAATATTTCACTGACTTTTAGGAATCAGGAAGCATCCAGGCTATAAAGGAGAGGGGGTACCCTTGGCAATGACCGAACTATTTTTGTAAGATAACTTGAGCAAGAACAAGGAAATAACAACATACACCTAAAAAGCAAATTGGTTATTTCATATTACTTTCCTGTAACAGTTAAAGAGAAATTCTTATTTTTTTAAAAAATAAGAATTTATTTGGTATAGCATCTCACTATGCAGCTCAGACTCGTACTGATCCTCCTGTTTCAGCCTCCCCAGCGCTGCAATTACAGGTGTGCGCCACCACTTTGGGTTTTGGTGGCTGGCTTGGCATGGGGCCGGCATAGCGTGTGGTACTAGGGATCGAATCCAGGTCCTTGTGCTTGCCAGGCAGACACTTAGACCACCAAGTTATCTCCCCAGCCCCAGAGAAATTCTTTTTGCTCCAGCTCAAGTTGAAGGGACTTTTTTCTTGACTGCTGGAAATTTCCTGTTTTGTTTTGTTTTGTTTTTGAAAAACTGGCACTTTTGGAGATTTTCCTGCTTTTTTCAAGTTTTGGTTTGTCTATGTGGCACTTAGCATGAATGAGTTCACTCTTGCTCCAATCTGTCGGAACCCAGGAGGGGTGCAGTCTAAGCAATTTTATTTGACACAGGTTTCCAAATTCACATTTATTCAGCTTATATAATATACTTAGAATAAAGCTTTGAATGTATTTATAATCTCTGAAATCCCCTCACCACAACAAAACTTGCTTTAGAAGGATCTAAGTACCCAAAAAAGAAGAAAAGCTTGCTTTCATGTTCCCATTTCATAGGCAGTTTTGGAAGTCTCAGTGCTTGGGTGGGGCCCATCACACCCTCTGCCAATCCCAGACCAAAAGTCTAAATTTGTCAATCCTGTAGGATGTAAAATGAAGCCATGTACTAAAGAAAAACAGTGAGTGACTCACTCGCGTGTGATCTTCCAGGGAGAAGAGAACTTGCCCAAGTGAGAGGGTGCCCTGGACAGCAAGTCCCTTCACACAAAGGCTCAGATTGACTGTCCTGGCGTCCTGGCTTGCGGGTCCATGTTGTGGACTTCAGTGGAGGCCACCGAGTGAAGTTTGAGTCTTAAGGACAGTGTCTGTTTCCAGGGTGAATTCACTGCACGAAGAAGGGGTTCAGCTGGAGAGAGAGCACGGCAGCATAAGCACCTGCCTGACAAGCATGCACTCTTAAGTTTGATCCCTGGTACCAAAAAAAAGAGAAGGGGTTCAGTCCTCAGAGACGGGTCTACACACACACACACACACACACACACACACACACATATACACACACACACACAGAGTCTATGTACATTAAGAAGTAGATTATTATGAATACAAAATCACCACTCTCCAGAATCCCACAAGAAGCCAAATTCTATCCCAAAGTTCAGTTGCCAAACAGGAAATCAGAAGAGTATTGCAGAGGTAAAATTCATCTTTGAAGTGGGGACATGTCTAGCCCTCCTTAGGATAGTGGTGTGGTGATTTTTTTTTTTTTTGTCTATTTGATATTGGGTCTTGCTCTGCAGTTTACACTGGCCTGAAACTCACTTTGTAGCCCAGCCTGGCCTGAAATTCAGGCTCGAGAGTGCTGGGATTATAAGTGTGTGCCAGCACCCACAGTGGGGTGGCAAGTATTTTGAAATAAGTTTTGGTGGCGCTTCTTGTAGGACTGGGGAGCACAATTTTTCTTTAAACATGCCAATACCTTTTAGCAAGCCTGCTTCCCCAGGGGCTATTCGTTTTCATTGACATGAGTTTGCATATCTTTGTTTTGATGGCTGTTTGCTGATTTTACTTTCTAATGTTTATGGAAAAAAAAAACAAAAAAAAACTACTTTTCCTGCATTCCAAATTCTAGGTGAGAGAAGAGAAGGCCCCACACTGTTGCCTGTAAACGGCCTACCAAACTGTACTTGAAATCAGAGGTCCTTGGTGTTGTGCTTTCCCGCTGTCCCCCACAAAGGTATAACAAACTGAGTGAGCACCTGGCTGAGACAGTGATCCGCACACTGCCAATAACACTGAGGACAGCTCCTCTTTTGGGCAGTTACCTGGAAAATAAAAAGAGATGTTCTCTTAACATACCTAATTTTTCTTTATGAACCCATTGTAAATTATTTCCTGTAGTCTTGCCTGAAATAAATTGCACTCCTTTACACCTTACTTTCCCTTCTCTAACTACTACTGGCAAAGGTCAGCATTCAAGTTCCAACTGACATTTTTTTTTTTTTGGCTGGCTCAGCCTGCCCTGGGGGTGGGGCTGGCTGGTGCCCGGGATGGAACTGCGGTCCCTGTGGCTGTCAAAGCTTGCCTAAGCAGGCGCTTTAGACCGCTGAACCATCTCACTGGCCCCCAACTGACTTTTTAAAAAGAATTTTTTATTTTTATTTTAGGGAAGAATCTACAGGGTGTTCAGGGTCTCACTATTAGATCAAACTCCTAGCCATCTGCCTATTTATAGCCTCCCAAGAGCTGGAACTACAGGTACGGCCCACCACACCCAGTCTCAGTTGCCCTCCCAGTACACCCTGAGAACCCCCAAATGACTTTCTAAAAGTTCTAAAACTGCCTCTAAGATTCTGTCCCAAGCCCTGGTTAATAAAGTTGTGACATTGTTAGGAAATGGCAGTCCCCTACCCACACACTGTACACCCCAGATTTTTTAATCATCACCCACCAAGAAATACATTTCTTTCCATCTTTGCCTTTCCATCTTGAAAGAGTGCTGGGGCTTTTGGGGTCATTTGAACTGCCCCTGACATGTAAGTGTACTTGGATTCCACAGAGGTTAAAAACTGAAGCACAGTTGCTGTTTGTGTTTCCCCCTCTGAGGAGCAACTTTTAAAACCCCAGGCCAAAGTCTGAGTCATTACGAGCCTGGTCACATTGCTCAGTTTATGGTACTATAGAAACGCCCTCAGCAGAGAGAACATAAAGTTTGCAGTGGTGGCTCTGTAAAGAGCCAGGCACTGCAGGGCAGGTGGGGACCATGGTGCAAGGCTTTCCTAGGGCAAACTTCTAGGAGGGGGCCTTTCATCCCTGGGGGATGGGCCCTGTGTAGCTAAGAGGCCTATAGTGATTCAGGGGGATGGTTCTTTCCTCTCTGTTCCTTTTCTCTACAGAGTCACTTGGGACTTACGAGGAGCCAGACGCTGCTAGAAAAGCAGTTGTGTGGGCTAAGTTACATGTACAGTCTGATATCTAATGAGAAAGACGAGGAGTATCCCATTCTGGCTTCATTTCTGTTGTCTGTTTAGAACTCATTTGGTACTAGTAAAAAGTAAACACACAACAGCTGTCATAAAATTTACATATACAACATCTGCCTCTATGTAAATAGTTTTTACACTGTGTGCTGTCTGCATTTTAAAATAAACTGACAAAAGCACCTGGTTTTCAAGTAGGATGCTTTTTTCCTTTTTAGCAAAATATTTCAAGCTCCTTGAGTAAATATCTCTCAGTATTTCCAGAAGGTTTTGCTCAGTCTTTCTACTTCTTGGTGGAGTCAAAAGGAGTGGAAACGTTTGTATTAAAGGTGTTGTTTGGGGGAGGCTCCCCCTCCTGATTGCTCTCTTGTCATTTATTCCAGAGCTACACAGAGGCAAAGGGAGGGCCCTGGCTCCTAAAGGCTGTGTCAGCCAGCATTGTCAGCCAGTCAGCAGCTCAATTCAACTCCCTTAAGAACTACACTGAGTGAGATGGTTCAGTGGTCTAAAGCGCCTGCTTAAGAAAGCTTAGGCTGCCGCAGGGACCTCGAGTCAATCCCCAGCACCACATGCTGTGCCAGCCCCACCCTCAGGGCAGGCTGAGCCAGCCATAAAAATAAAATAATAAAATAAAGAATTACCCTGAAGGAGAGAGAGGGTGACAGTTCATCTCTGTCCGTCATTCACAGAATGTGGAGCATGGGTCTCCAGACAAAGGCAGGGCTGAGACCCACAGAAGTCAGAGAGTTCTGCTCACGACCATATGGCTTTACTTGTTTTAATATTTGTTTAGTTCACCTTAGTTTAAAATAACTGCTCAACAATTTCCAGTCTGCTAAGAGCAGTCCCTTGATTCTATGCCTTCTGTTCTTGTGTTAATTAATCGAAGTGTTTACCATAACAAGGCTAGTGGTGCATTCAGCAGATAAATACCCTAGTTATCATAAATTTGGTCCTACATGGCTTCCATAGAAAGCAGAGCCGCTGTTTTACCCTCAATGTTCCACTTGGCATCTCTGTGGGGAGAGGGACAGGCTTTACAGTGGCTTTTTTTTTTTTAATTTTATTTTATTTTGTTTGTTTGTTTGCTTGTTTGTTTCTTTATTTACTTATTTTATGGCTGGCTCAGCCTGCCCTGGTGGTGGGGCTGGCACAGCATGTGGTGCCGGGGATCGAACCACAGTCCCTGCAGATGCCTAAGCTTTCCTAAGCAGGCGCTTTAGACCACTGAACCATCTCACCGGCCCCTACAGTGGCTTTTAAGGAAGGATTTGTGTGTGTGTGTGTGTCTGTGTGTGTGTCTGTGTGGCACTGGGGTTTGAACTCACGATCTTGCACTTGCCAGGCAGGCACTTGTGCCACAGAGCTATCGCCCCAGCCTTTACAGTAGCTGTTATCCAGAGCACTGGTGTTCCCTTTGGAACGTTCTTCTGTCTGTGTCTGGATCAGGTACATCCATCTGCGATGGTTCCACAGTGACCTCTGGAGTGGCATCCACCCCTGTACAGTATGCTCTTCTGCATCATCCAAAACCAAAGACAGTGCCCTTAGACTGATGACTGCCTCAGTCCAGTGTGAAGGCTCCGCAGGAAGCCCGTGACACGCAGCCTCAAGATGAACCAATTTCTTCACACTGCTGTCTCTGCTTTCAGTAGTTTCTTGCTTTTTCCCTCTTCCCACATGTGCTACCTTCTTGGTGGCCAGAATCCTTGGTGGTACTTTCTATAGTTCTGACTACTTTTTCCTTTGGGATGGCAAAGCCTAGACTTAGCAAAAACCGAGAGTGGTATGGCATCAAGACCCAACCCAGCTCTCTCCTTTAATTATGTTTTAGCTATTGCAGATAACAGTGAAAAGGGGATTGACTACTATTTCTTATTTCTTAGTTTACATTGCCTTATGCACACAGTGAACCAATTTCCCAGTAATTGGATTAGTATCTAAAGTCTGGCAGTAGTTTTTCCCTTAGTAGCTAATCAGCATTGTGCTATTCCCCATGGCTACCCGGTAATCAAAGATTTCTTATCTCCTGTCCTTTCATCCTTTCCCTTCCCTAAACTGTGTTCTGTGAGCCTCTGGCACCAAATGAATGGGAAAATAAACTGTGTTTCTCGGTGTATTAGGCCTTCCATATCCAAAGGTTCTACATACGTGGACTCAACTAACTGTGATATTTTTAACAAATTTTGGGTATGCATCAAATATATATGCATTTTTTCTTGTCATTATTCCCTAAACAGTTGTTATGGTTTGTGTATAGGTGTCCCCCCAAAGCCTCATGCAGTCTTGGGGCAGCTCCTGCAATTTGTAATTGATTATTGTGGAAATGGGTGCTGCCTCTCCCCTGGGGCAAGTGATTTGCATTTCAATGTAAACTGTTTGTCCCATCAAGGAGAGAAGAGTAACTAAGGCAACAATATTATGTAACAGTATTTGTATAACATTTACATTGTGGTAGGTATTACAAGTAATACCAGGCAATTTAGATTAAATGAGAGGAAGTGTACAGATTGTAGGCATTTACTATACATTTCATTTAAGAGGATATAACACCCAGGGATTTTGGTATCTAGGTCCTGGAACCAGTCCTTTCTGGATCCAGAGTTAACACTTAACACTTTGCTTTGGCACTGTATGGAGGTGTGATAGATTATAAAGCTCACAGCCATTACTCCTGTAACAAAAAAGACAGCAAAAGAAAAGCATAGCAACCTTTATTTATTTGCTCAAAGTTTTGCCTGACACAGAAACCCTTAGAAATGAAGAACTCCCTGGGCTGGGGAGATAGCTCCGTGGCACAGGTGCTTGGCAAGTGCAAGGTCATAAGTTTGAACCCCAGTCCCGGAAAAAAAAAAAAGAACTCCCAAAGAAAATGCTGGCTTTATGCTTAGGTTTGAAGAAGAATGGACTGCCATAGAAATCCAACTGGATGGCAGGATTCGACTTAATGATAGTAACTGAGGGAGGGGATCCAGCAAGACCCAACTGTTCAGATTCTCCTTGGGCTCTGTGTAGCATTCCTGTCTCCTGGATACAGGGTAGGACCCCTCTGGAATGGTGTCTGGTGATCATCTGTCATACAGGTCAAAGGTTTTCTTATGGCCAGTGCTTGCACAGGGAAGTAGGGAAAGGTTAGAGTAACTCCTAAGCCTATGGCTTGTTTTGGAGAGGAGAGATTTTCCAGTTTTCATGGCCTGCCTAAGCAAAGAGGAATTCTGGTTTCTGTGACTGACTTTGAGAGAAACCAAGAGGGGTAAGAGGCAGGAGAGTGGAAAGTCAGAGAAACCTTGATTCCGAAGCTGCTTCTGAAACCTTTGATTCTCCTCTAGTTCAAAATACTCAGAATACCAAATCCCCATACCTCATGGCATTGTGATCTGAGCTCCAGGGGCCAGATAGAGGCAGGTAGGGAATTCCCACTCCAAGCGTTTCTTCAGTTCTCTGTGGACAACAGTTAGGTTTTCTACCTACTGTCAGAGCTGCAACTCAGTTCTGGCACTGTCTGCCTAGAGTTAGCATCATACGTCCCAGGTTGAGGTCTCCGTTGTTCTCCCACCTCTGAGGCCAGTCTCAAGTCTCAGTTGTATTTCTGACTGACTGGCCATAATCATTTTTCATTTCATGCCACTTCAGCCTCAACATTCAAGAGGCTTTTGATTTTCCTTTAAGTATAGTAAACTCATTTCTGTGTCAGGCCCTTTGCGCTAAGTGTGTCTTCTGCCTGAAGAAATTCTTCAGGACTTTGAACGACTGGCCCCTTTGGGGCTTCCTTCAGCCCAGATGTTACCTCTTCAGAGAAGCCTTCAAGATCACTCTGCGTGATCACATCCTGCCCTGCTCCCTCCTGGTAACCTGGCCATGCCATCCTCCCTATCGGGTCAGCAAACATTTCCTGTGAGGGGCAGGATGCCTTTGTGGGTCCTATGGTCAGTCACAATTACTCATGTCTACTTTTGCAGCATAAAAGCAGCCCAGCTAATATATAAATGTGAATGGCTGTATGCCAATAAATCTGTGTTTATAGACACTCTTAAAAGATGAAATTATAGCAAATCTAGTTTTGCAAATCAGGCTGTGGCCTGGATCAGAAATGGTTCAGAATACCTGAATCTGTACCATGGCCTGGTTTTATTTAAATCCAGAGACAAGGGCTGGGGAGATAGCTTAGTAGACTAAGCACTTGCCTGGGAAGCACAGGGTCCTGAATTCAATCCCCAGTACCACAAAAAAAAAAAAAAAAAAAAAAAAGCCAGAGACAAGGAAGTGATGTACAAAAAGTGGAAGTGAGGCATAGGGATAGTCTGATTGGTTACAGCTCTCATCAGTATTATTTGAAGATGGTTTGAACAATAATAGCCTACTCAGCTACTTGTTACAAGGGTAAATCACAGTCTATTTGTACATAAAGTTAGGTTATAGTACACCATATATATGGAGAAATATTTAAAATGTAGGGCGGCAGCTTTAAGACATATGTAGAGGGCCAGGGATGTAGCTCAGTGGCGCAGCACCTGCCTAGCAAGTGCAAGGCCCAGAGTTTGATTCCCAGTGCAAAAAAAAAAATAAAAGGCATATATAGAAATACTGAAATTTCAATTTCACCTAATTTCCACTTAGCATGAAATATTCTTTTAGGGTTTTCTTTTCCTGTAAACTATTTGATAGTTTTTTGTCTTTTTTAAAAAATCTATATATTTACTTATTTATTTATATTTATTTCACTGAGTTATCTCTCCCAACTAGAATAGTACCTGGAACATAGAGGCGTTTTATGGATATCTGGTGATTCAGTGTATACTTTATGTAGTTCAAGTGTCAGAACATCATATAAAGCTTGCTCCCAAATGCCCCTATGTGTCATAGCCTCAGTTCCATACCCAGAGCTTCCCCTTTGTCTGGTTGCTACTGTCATCATCTCTCAAGCCTTTCTGACCCTTGTCCCTCGTGCTAGTCTTGTTCACTCCAGTCTTTTGTAGTATGACTCTTCACTAAAACACGTCTTTTATTATGTCATTTCTCTGTAAATAGCAAAAAACTTACCGCTGCTCTCCCAGCCCCTACATTATGAAGCTAAATTCTTTGAATGCATAAAGCCCTTTCCAGTCAGTTCCCATGCTTTCCCAGCCTTATCTCTGTGTCTTCAGAGAGAAACCCTCTGCTCCCTCAGCCTCATCTCCTGCTTAGGCCTGAGCTCACCCTGCTCCTTCCCACCTCAGACCTTTGCTCAGGCAGCGCCCTAAAGCCAGATGGCTTTTCCCCTAGGAAGGGACTGGACTCCCTTGTAACTCAAAGCTACTCTGCAGTGAATGTGGGAAAACCAGGAAAAGAGGAGCTGAGCCAGAGAAAGCTACAGGATAAGGAGCAAACAGACGCAGACAGGGCTTGGGTGGTAATGCATTGAACTGAGAGAGAGTTAGATATTATTGAAAGGTACTGCTTGGTCAAGCTGTCCAGGCCAGTGTTCTTCAAACTGCTCTGCAGACAAATGTTTGCACAGTCTTATTAAGATGAGGATTCTGGCAGGAGGTCTAGAGGTGGGTCCTTGAGATTCTACATTTTTAACAAGCCTCCAGGATACCCAAACTTCTGTTTCAGGGCAACTCTTGGTGTCAAGAATCTCACTAAATGCTTAGAGGAGGAGGCAGTACTCCAAGGCCTCAGAGGCCTGCCTGCCTGTATAGCATGAAAACCCCAGTGAACAGCCCTAGACTGCAGTGAAGCTGTTTCTTGCATTCTGACTAACTAAGAAATACATTAAGATTCAGTATTTTTGATGAAAAAAGGACCTCTGGAAACTGTGGACCGATTTGAGCAAATGAGGCTAAAATAAAAGGAAGGAGCGCTTTTAGTTCTGGGTTGATGGCAGTGAAAACAGCCTTTGTGAAATGAATGTAGATTCTACTTTGACTATGCTACTGGTCTGTATACACACACATGCGCACACACACACACACACACACACACATACACACACACTTGAGTATGCACATACTTTGTAAGCTGGAGTGCCTTACTTTTCCCTGACACAGATTTTCTCTTCTCTCCGATGGATACCTCTTTATTAAAAAAAACAAAGAGAGAAAGAAAGAAAACAAATCTAAAGCGCTTGCTTAGGGAAGCTTAGGCAACCTCAGAGACTGGGGTTCGATCCTAGGCACCACATGTTGTGCAACACCGCCCCCCCCCCAGGGCAGGCTGAGCTGGCCATAATATATATATATATGAAGGGCACCTCTTCTGGTCCACCAAAGCATGCAGTTCAGAATCTTGGTCTGGTCTGAGTACCAGTAATGGTATTTCACCCTACAAAACCAGGAATCATTTCTGTTGTGTATATCTCCGAGCAGAAGTGCAAGTAGGAACCGGTTTGTTGGCATAATAAACACAATTGTTCTAGCAGATCTTTGTGTGTGTGTGTGTGTGTGTGTGTATGTGTCATTGATAGGTGTGGGTGTGGGAGTGTGCGGGTGATTAGTCTGGCTCTTGTATCTTTGGCTGATCCATAGCTAATCTTTTGATGAAGTTATATGTCATTTCCCTTAACCTCATGCAAATGCTAAGATGTCATGATAACCTCATGCAATGATAATATTTCTTTCCTTATCCCACTAAGTTAGTTTCCTTCTGCTTTTTACACACAGGAACTTCTGCTGGGTGATTGAACTTTGGATCTTGACACAGAAAAATGGCCATGGTAAGTGCCGCAGAGAGAGCCTCACCCACCTGGTGCCAGCCGCGGCCAGGTACAGAATGTGTACTCAGGGATTGTTGGCTTAAAAGCATCTGCCCAATTGAAGGGTAGGAGAAGGGCAGGAAAAGGCTGTTTCTGGTTCCTTTTTTTTTTTTAGCATCGTTTTAATTTCCTTCAGGAGTGCTGGAGGACTTGACTCTGAAAATTAATTCAAAGAATCTTTTGAATCCTTTTAACATCTTGAGAAAACAGAAACAGGTTCTAGTTTTCTATTTGTAGAACACTCCAAATTCATTTTAGAACACTTAGGCAAATAAAAAGGAGAACCTTTTATCTGGCAGGTTCTACTGTGCTTTGGTGTAGCCCGTCACTTCTGGCTCATGGGCAGGGACATTCCTTAGCAACACAGGATGCTCACCATCTGCCTCCTCTGCTGCTTTCCACTGTGACTGGCTCCTCGGAACTTGGTTACCTGATCTTTGCAACAGGCATGGAATTGGAGCCCTTTGAAAGTTTGTAAAGTTTCACACTGTGCTGGAAACTGAGCCCCTTTGCTGCAAACGCATCTCAGCCTAAGGCAGGCCATCTGCTCTCCCCCCATCCAAAGAAGGTTCTGAATAGGAAGGATAATTTAGATCCTTGGTCTTCTGGGAGGGAATAATAGAAGTAGAACCTTACACCTGGAGAGAAACTGGAGATCCCACCCGTTCTAGACACTTTCCTTTAGGAGGATAGATGTATAAGCTATTCGGGACACATAGTAAGTGTACTCTTGAAAATCCATTTTGACATTAGAGATTTTAGAATTTCATTTCTGTTGCCTGATAGTCAAAGACTTATTCATGTCTGACCTCAAGTCTATTGTGCTTTCACATGAAATTTGTAACCATTTTGTACAGAAATGTCCATGGTAGCCCTGCTTGTGCAGATGTGGCGGTAGGCTCTGGGGCTCAAATGATGCAGGGCACTCTCTGTCTTCTGCTTGTGAAGACTAACCAGGTGACCCATGAGTGTGCTCTGTAGAATGAACGCGGTTGCTCTCATCTTTTCTCCTACAACCTAACTGAGCATTATTTCGCTGCAGCTCACCCATGTTGCTCTGTGGCAGTGTGATTTGCTCTGTCATTTCTTTTCAGTGCTCATTAATATTCCATTGTTTTAAGTTCTAATCTTTCTGATGCTTATCATTTTCCCAATTAATATAATAGCAATGTATCTCATCAATTGATAGGGTGCCTATTTCTCCTTTGCTTTTGTCATTCTGTCCTGCATGCTGTTTCCTTCGTCTGCACAGTGAGCCTCCTGGGGCTGAGTGGGGCCCCTCTTCCCTGAGCAGACATTGGTACATTATATCTTGAAATTTAATCAATACAGACATTTACAGGGCAAAGAGCAAATTTCTTGAGCTTTTTCCTAGAAGAAGAGTCATTTATAATGCTGAACCACATCTCTCTTATTGAGTCATCTTGTTATATATTAATTTTAATCCCTAATAGTACCACTCAGCAATCCAGTGTGTTATGAACTTCAATGCAGTATTTGAATACCATCCAAAAATTTTTTTCAATACTTGAGTTCCAAACAACCCTTGTGAAACATTTTATTTAGAAAGGGTTTTAAAGCCGAGGGTATAGCTCAATAGTAGTGTTTGCTTAGCACATACAAGGAGCTGGGTTCAATCCCCAGCAGCCGTGCCTTTGCTTTAAAAAGAAGAAAAAAAAAAAAAAAAAGCTAAGTTAAGTCGTGTTTGAATTTTGGCAGCTATTCACCATATTGATGATAAATAGAAGAAAAGAGATAAGTGGGGCTAGGAAGATAGCTCAGCAGGCTAAGCTCCTGCCTGGCAAGAGCAAGGACCCCAATTCGATCCCTGATACCATGTGCTGTGCCAGCAGGTGCGCCATGCTGGCCACCAAAACCAGGTGTGGTGGTGTACTCCTGTAATGCCAGTGCTTCGGAGGCTGAGACATGAGGATCATTAGAAGGCATCATAGCAAGATGTTGTACCAAATAAATGAATGAATGAATAATTTTTAAAAAGATAGAGATAAGTGGCCTGTATTAGATTCCTATGACTGCTGTAACCAAGTGCCTTAAGCTGGGTCGCTGACAAGAATAGAAACGCATTACATCACAGTTCTCAAAGTTAAAACTCCAACATCAAGGCGTAAGCATGGCCCGTGCTCTCTTGAGGCTTTTGATCCTCTTAGGCATTCCTTGCTTGCTGCTATATAGTTCCAGTCTCTGCCTGTGTCACCTTTCAGTGTTCGCTTTGTGTACCTCTGTCTTCACGTAGCCTTGGGTTAGGGCTGTCTTCACATGTTGGCTTAGGGACCTACTCTCCACCAGGTGGCCCTGTTTCTGCTTTGGCATCACCCTATAGGCTTGCGTTGAAGACTAGGTATCACAAAGACATACGAGAATCTCACTACTTATTATGGCAATGTGGTTGAAGTCATGGTGATGGCGGTGGGGTGTTGATAGCAATCCAGTTTGAGTTTTTGTTTTAGAATTTACTTCTTTTCAAGTTCTATGCCAAGTACTTTTCTATAGCATCTAATTTCATTATTACAACAATCTTGTGTTGTTATAATTATGTTGTTATTATTATTCCCAACACACATGTTATGGTTGATGTCTAGTTGTCCCCCCAAATCCTCGTGCAGTCATGGGGCGGGGACTTCTAGAGTTTGAGACTTGAGTCGTGATCCACTGCAATTATGTGTTTTAGTACTGATGGGGTTATCAGTCTGAGTACAGCTGGGATTATTGGTGTGGCCTAAGGTGGATAGGCTAAGGCAGAGAGCCTGAATGTAAAGAGAGAGATAGATGGTTGAGGTTGCTCTCTGTGCCCTGGTTGGTCTGTTGCCTCTGTTGCAATTGTTGCTGTTCCGCCACTGTGAACTGGATGCTCTCTTCCTTGTTCCACTCAGCCTTGGGCCAGCCAAATATGGACTGAAACCTCCAGCAACTGTGAGCTAAATAAACCTTTCCTTCCTTCATTTTGAGTGTTGGGTATTTATCTCAGCAACGAGTAAAAAGTAACTAAGACAACACAGGTTGAAAAAATGAAACTTCCTGTAGACAATGCAACTAGGAAAGTTTACAGACTGGATACAAGCCCAGGTCTACCCCACTGCATGCTGTGCTTCTGTCCCTGAAGGAGATGATAGGGACTTCAACTCAACTTAGACAGGGTCTTGTGTGTGTCTGTGTTACTAGAAATTGAATTGAAAGCCTCTATGTTAAGCTATAATTTCAGCCCCTTCTTAATCTGTTTGTTTTTTTGTTTGTTTGTTTTTGGGACATTCTCACTAAGTTGCCAATGCAAAGCTTGAACTTGCAATCTTCCTGCCTCAGCCTCACAGAGTTCTGGGACTACCAGTGTGAGCTTCCATATATGGCTCCAGGCAGGTTCTTAACATATTGTCACAGAAAAACATTTCAGGACACATCCATGAAAGGCATAGGAAGAGTTATCAGACATAATCAAAGAAGTGTGCACTCGGAGAGAAAGAGTATGGGTCCTTGATGGTTAAGGCCTACTATGGTCAGAGGTTAGGGGTATTTATGTGATCTTGTATATACTTGAAATGGATGATGTGGTATGTTTGGGTTTTTTTAATTTTTATTTTTTAGTTACCTAGTGCTTGTTTTTTGTTTGTTTGTGTTTTTGCTTTTGTTTTTAAGATCAGTTTTGTCCATTAGTGGACTATAGCAAAAAGTGGCTGTCAAATAGGTTAAATACACAGTTGGCATATGTTTGGAGTTTAGACATGTGGCACCCAGTGAATAGTATCTGTGCTGTTTCTTTGACAGTGCAAGTCTTTGGGATTTATAGATCTATAGTATGAGAAGTGAAAGACAGGTCAAGTTTACAGACTCACAGTATCTTTAAGACTCTAAGGATTTAGGGGTGAAGAGCTGGAAGAAAGACAGGCCTAGGGGCAGAGAGGCCTTGTAATTTTGGATAACTTCGATTATGTCTTAAAGTTGCATTTTCCTACATCTTCCTCCACATTACAGTTCCTTTTCATCTCCTTTTTATGGTTTTTTTATTTTTTATTTTTTTAAGCTGGCCCAGGCTGCCTTAAGGGTGGGAGTGGTGATTGAACCGCTGTCTCCTGTGCCTGACTGGGATTGCCTGAGCAGGGGAGCCGGCACTTAAACTATTGCCCTAACCTGAAAGCCCTCATCGTCATCTCCTTTTTTTTTTAATGAGCAGAATATATTTATTGAGGGAAAGAAAGCTCTTCTCCAAGAGAGAGACAGGAGGGGGGTCCCGAGTGGGTGTCCCCCAAAAGTTGTTGCTTCCAGGGACTTTTATAGAGGTGAGGCATGGGAACTCGCTTAGGTGGGTATGAGGTGGGACAAAGACTATGGTCAACCAATGAGATTACAAGCACCATTGCTCACATAACATTGATTAAAATTGGGATCCAATGGGAAGGCAAGTCACATAGCAAGCGGTCAAGAACACCACCCATTGAGCTTGGGCTCGTGACTCTTTCCAGGTGATTGATATCTACTTAGAGTATCAACTGCTGATGCCCATCCCTAGGGAAGTATGCAGTTGCTTCTGTTTACTCTTGTCTTAAGATCTAGCCCACCGTGGAGGAGTGTCTGTCTCTAGTTGGAAAGTCACCTTGTCTTCCATGTCGTCCTTGAAGGCCTGGCCCTGTCTGACTGCCTATAATATTTCTATCTAATTCAGCTGTCTACAACACTCCCCCCTCTGAAGAAGTAACCCGAACTGCCATGAGGGAACCATGGGCTACGTCATTTTCTTTTTACCTTTTTGTTTCTTCTGTCCTAACCCCCTGCTCCCCGCTGAGCTTCTCACAGGAGTGTACTGAGCTCTCCCTCCATCCTCAACCTCTGGACAGTATACTCACCTGGGTTTTCTGTGTTCCCAGGACTGGCCCTCTTCAGTCATACTTGATGGATTCCCCGTCTCTGTTGGACCTGTACTGAATCATCTTGTCAAATACCATCCACATGCTAATGTGGGCAGTGGGGGGTGGCCTAGGACCATGTGTTATCGTGCTTCTCTTTTAAGACGAAAGATGTTAGTGTAGTTGGTTTTTTTCTAAACTAAAGCCTCCGTTCAGGTTCAGGTTACAGTGCTGGCACTTAGAGATAAGTAACTGAGTTTCCAGTTGCAATTTGGCACTTGGTTTCTAAGAGATTCACCACCACTGCTTTAGACTCTTCCTTGATATGACCAACTGTCCTTTTGGCAGTTCCGCTTAGATGGTTAGCAGACACCCCAAACTTAGCAGCTTTGAAAATAGAACATCTAAATCCTCCCTTCCTACCCCTCACCATCACCAGTCTCGCAGCTCTCCTCCAGTTTTGCCCATCTGGACGAAGGGCAGCACGCTCCACCCAGCTGCTCAGAGAAAATGATTTAGAGCTCAACTTGATTCTCCTCTTTCCTCACCTCCCACACCAGCCCATCAGCAAGTTGTGTCACCTTTGCTCCAAAGCACATGCTGCAGCTGCCTGTTTTTCCCATCCTCACTGTCCTGCCCCCATCTGGCATCACTTCCCACTCCCTGCTGGTCTCTGCATCTCCCTACAGCAGCTGCAGTGATCTTTTAAATATGTAAATGCAATGACACAGCCCTATCTCCTTGCTTCAAACCTGTCAGTAGCTTCTTCTCATGCTTAGAATAAAATAGACGCCTTACTCTGCCTGGAAGGGCAACCTTGCCAAGGCCCCAGCTCATTTCTTTCATTTGCTTTCTTTCTATTATCTTTAACTTTTATTGTGGAAAGATTTAAATACATGCAAGATAATAAGAATATTATAGGACCCCTTTGTGTACGTACCTAACAATGATTATTAACTCAATTTTATTCTTTTTTTGGGGGGGACAGGATTGAGGGTTGAGCCAGGACCTCTACAATGAATACATCCTCAACTCTTTAGTTTTATTTTTTATTTTGAGACAGGGTCTTGTTAAGGCACTAAGTTGCCTCAGCTGGCTCGAATTTGTGATCCTCTTGCTTCAGCGGCCCAGAGTGCTGGGCTCACAGGCATGTGCTATCATGCCTAGTTTGTTTCCTCTTTATCTTTAATTCCTCACACCTGTGATTCAAAGCTGATACCAGCTAGCTGTCGTTCCATCTGTAAACACTCTTTCCCTCCAAGCTGCTTCCTGCCATTCATCCCTCAGCCTAAATATCACTGCTTAGAGTAGCCCTACCAACACATGGCTTTGTAATACTTCCCGCCATACGGGATATTTATTTGTTGGCTTGTAGCTTCCTCCCAACTATAGCATCAGCTTGGGGCAAGGGGGAGGGGGCTTGTCCCTTGGTCATTTGTGTCCCTGACACTCAGAATAGTATGTAGGCCATGGCAGGAACTTAGCCAGTGTTTAGTGAACAAGATGCCTCAGTGTTGGTGAGGGCCCACCTCATACTCTGTGTCACCTCATACTCTGTGTGCTCAGGCAACCAAAGGAGGCACCATCAAAGCTGCTTCAGGATTCAATGCCGCTGAGGATGCCCAGACCCTGCGCAAGGCCATGAAAGGACTTGGTAAGTCTCACTGGAGGTGAATTCTTCTCTCCATATTGTGCACCACAAAGTCAGGTGTGTGTCTTGGCAATTAGAGATAAATCTGTGAGAAAACACAATGGAAACAGGTTGGCTTTTTAAGACAAATTAGATGAGAGGGTATATTAGTCAGCTTTCTATTGCTGTTACAGAAATACTTGAACTGATCAGTTTAAAAAAGAAGAAAGGGGGCCAGGCGTGGTGTTGCACACCTGTAATCCCAACACTTGGGAGGCTGAGGCAGGAGGATGAGGGTGAGTTCGAGACCAGCCTGGGCTACAAAAGTGAGCTCAAAGCCAGCCTGAACTGCATAGCGAGACCCTGCCTGAAAAAGACAAAAGTAAATAAGTAAATAAATAAATAAATAAATATAAAAAAGAAGAAAGGGGTCTGGGGAGATAGCTCAGAATAAGCACTTGCCTGGCAAGCTCAAAGTCTTGAGTTCAATCCCTGGTACCGCAAAAAAAAAAAAAAAAAAAGTTGAAAAAGGAGAAAGCGTCATAATTTGGGTTGTTTCAATCTGTAGTCAGTTGGCCCATTGGTTGTGGAGTTGCAGCAAGAGAGCCCATCAGAGTGGAGTCTAGAGCTGGGGAAGTTGGATCACATTATGGCCAGGAAAGAAAAAGAGAAGAGGAGGGACTGTGGCCCCAAGAGCCCCTTCAAGAGCAACTTCCTCCCACCAGGCCCTGTCTTATAAAGGTTCACCACTTTCCATTAGCACCAAGCTAGAGATTAGCCCTCTAATGTTCCTCGGGGACATTTTCGATTTATAGTTTAGTAAAGGGCATTAATACTGCTTCACTTTAACACAGACTTTTCACTGTAATGGCACTCATTATGCATTTTCCCCACTGTTTAAATCTGCTTTGAACTACTTTATGAATGCTTGCATACAACTTCAGAATCGTATTTGTTTTCCACTTAGTATGGGCACATATTGTGTCATGAGGTTTACAAAGCAATTCCACTGAGATTATTTCGTAAGATAGATGCAACAATTCTGATTTAATGAAAGAAGCTAATACTTTCGGCTGTTTTAGCCCCATGTTACAGGTGTGAAACTGACACTCAGAGGAGCCCAAGGAACTTCCACCAGGTCACATAGGAAGTGGCTCTGAGTGGGGCCTCATACTTGGCAGCCCCTGACTGCAGCTCAGACCTACCGGTTCTAAGTGTGCATCCTTCCCCTTGAGTTCCTCTGTAGGGGACTGTGGTGAGATGCAGCTGTGGCCACCCCAGCGTGCAGTGTGAGGATCCTTATGTGAGAAGGCTCATGCACCTTCCAGGACACTAGCTTCAGTTGGTCCCTGAGTGCCAAAGGCCTCGTGCTGGGTGGGCAGTCATTCAGGGCACACAGCAGGATACCCTGTTGCCAAGGCCTTGTCTGGCTAGACTTTTGGCCAAACATTTTTGAGTGAAAATACTTGGCTGTGAGACCTTGTTTCTTAATCTTTCTATCCAAAAAGAGTTCATTTTATTTAGCCTCACTGCTTTGGATAGTAACAGCAACTGTAACAATAATAGCACATGTATGTTAAGCTCTCCTATTATGTCAGGCCTAGGTGCTTTGCAAGGATTATGTTTTGAACCCTGACTACAGCTTGCTTTACTGATTAGAGGCTGAGGTGAGGGAGGTTGACTGATTTGCATGTGCAAGTTGGAACTAGTAAGTGAGAGTCAAGATTCCAGGCAATTCCAGGTAGCTGGTGTCAGGCAAAGTGACTTCACAGCTGGAGTCTGAGCCCCTGTGCCATCCAGCTGATCACTTCTGAGCAGCACATTGTCCTGTGTATTCTTCTCATTGTCCCTCTTTTGTAAATAAAATGGAAAATGTACCAGGTCCATTGTGATGGACTGACAACCAGTGGTCAATTTGTAGCACTCAGTTGAACTGAAACAGCATAGTGCTATGGGGGGTGGTGGGGAGGCCCACCTGAGGGTTGTGGCTGACAGGGTAAGGGGCACAACTGGAGAGGAAGAAGCTTAGAAGCTGTAAGAGCTGTTAGAAGCTGTAGGTTCTCTTGGAGGACCTTGTCATGCTGGCTTTCTTGATGAACTAGGTTTTTCTTATCATCAGAGGAGCTCAAGACCTTGTTGTTGCTAAGAATGGCTACAATTCACTTGGAGGGGGGGTGTCTCTGGTCCTTACTTGGAGCATCATTTCTTGGCTCCAGAGGGGAAGCTGATGTACTGTTCAATGTCCTGCAGAAGCCTGTCACACTGGATTTCCTGCTATAGACACAGCTATTCTCATCGGAGGAGCTCTGGACCTCACTGTTGCTGAGGACGGCTGTGGTACTTTTCATGGGAGCTCTGGTTCTTACTTTGAGCATCACTTCCTGGCTCCAGTGCAGATCCTTCATCCTGCTGTCCAGGTTTTCTAGTTTCCACCACTGGCCTTTGGGCCTTCCCAGCACAGATCCCTGAAACCAGCCTGTGTGAGACATTGTCATGGGCTGTAGGCCTTCAGCTGGACTCGTGGGGTCATTGGGATGGGCTCTAGGTCCTCAGCTGGACTTGTGCAGGACATTGCCTTGGGATCCAGGCCCTCAGCAGGATTCTTTGGTCTTCAGTGTGTGGACAGATTTCCTGCACTCTTTTTGTATGACTCTTTAGGTGACTACTACAAAATAATTGTATAAATTATGTGTTTTATATTATTCCCTTGCAAAACCCCAAATTACAATACCTACCTTTTTTTCTGGATTTATCTTAATTCTTTTTTTTTTTAGAATTTTTTTAAAACTTAACTTTCTTTTTTCTTTCTTTCTTTCTTTCTTTCTTTCTTTCTTTCTTTCTTTCTTTCTGTTATGGCCGGCTCAGCCTGCCCTGCGGGTGGGGCTGGCACAGCATGTGGTGTCAGGGATTGAACTGCAGTCTCTGCAGTTGCCTAAGCTTTCTTATGTAGGCACTTTAGACTGCTAAACCATCTCACCAATCCCTATTTTAATTCTTTGGTATAGTGCAAGAACACTGTAACACAGGACATGTACCACTTATGTCCAGAATTCTGAAAGCATCAATTTCCAGTGTTGTCTACACACACACACACACACACACACACACACACACACACCTCTCTCTCTCTCTCTCTCTCTCTCTCTCTCTCTCTCTCTCTCTCTCTCTCTCTTTAATGCCTGGTCCAGATGGTCAAATAATCTACAAATATGGCAGCATGGAAACCTCTGCAATCAGTTTGTGATATGGTAGTGCTAAGAGGGGCACAGATAAAACCCTGTAGAGAGAGCAGTGGTGGTAAACCTGGGGCACGCATGCCACACAGGGCTCTTGGTATCACTGAAGGCTCTATGAGGTTCTCCATCACTGCTGAGAGGTTGAAGGAGAGAAGACAGTTTACTGGGAAGCATTCAGGCTAAACTTGTTGGAGGTCTGGGAGATGAGCCCTGGGTGATAAGCGGAGAATGTGCACTGAGGCGTGGGAGAAACAGGACATGTGTGAAAGGCATTTTGCGGTGGCAGCAGGTGCTGGCTGAACCAGAGGAGGCTGGTTGGGAGCTCTGAGGAATGGAAAGTACTAAAGGGAGGGCCTGGTGGTGCCACTGAGAGCCACCTACAGGGTCACAGGAGTACAAAGGCACTGTCCAGGCAATTGCAAATGTCAAAATCATGATGCTAGATAGAGGCGGTTGGGGAGACATCTAAGTCAGTAGACTGCTTAGGAAGGAGATCGGGAGATAGGAGCGTGGGTCACTTAGGTGAAGAGTCAGCGTGGATATTTACAATGGAAAATAGGAGATTACAGAGAGGCTCACACCCTATAGGAAATCCAGCAGGCCATGGGAGCCATGGTGTATTTCTGAGCAGGTAAGGAGTATGATACGAATTTTTCCTTTTACTTATTTATCTAGTTGTTTATTTTGTGTTACTAGTGATTGGACCCAGAGCCCGCACACAGAGCTAAATCACCAACCCTTTTGTTGTTTTTTATTTTATTTTTTTCTAAATCTTAAAACAGGGTCTTGCTAAGGCACTGAATTGCCCAAGGTGGGCTCTAAATTTGAGATGCTCCTGCCTCAGCTTTCCAGAGTGCTGGAATTACAGATGTGGGCCACCATGCTCAGGGAGTTTTTCCTTTTAGGAAAGTGAGAGTTGCAAGATTCTGGCAAGATGAATTAGGAATGGAAAATATTAGTGAAGAGTTTTATAGTTTACTAAAAAGGAATCCTGCAGTTCTCTGTTGGAGTGGAGTGGGAGTTAAAAAGAGAGAATGCATGCAAAAAGGATGTGTAGCAAATTTGCATAATTTGGCCGGAGATTTGAATGTGGAGGAGGAGCATGGAAAAAAACAGAGCTATCTTTTTTTCTCTAAGCTTTATTTTTTTATTCATTTTAATAAGAAAAAAGCTAAAATAGCAATGAAACAGTTTCAAAACAAATTAGTAGGATAGTTGCAATAATACCATGCATATTGTTGTCTTTATAGTAGTTATTCAGAGGGAAAGATGCAGACCTGATATCTGGTCTAAACAATATTACTACAAACT
>PVKN010004036.1:0-16370 GCA_004027915.1 Capromys pilorides
TAGTGGCACGGTTTGTAATGGCTAAATCTTAGAGATAGTCCAAATACCCTTCAACAGATGAGCAGATAAAGAAGATGTGGGATTTCGTTTTCATACACTGGAGTGCTACTGAGCCATAAAGAAGGATAAACTTGAAGCATTTCTAAGTAATTGGATGCACTTTGAGACCATATTCTTAAGTGGAATAAATCAGAAATGCATGTATAAATGTCACATTGCTTTTCTGCCTTAAGAAACTCAAAGTGTAAATAAGGACCAAAATGTGTACAAGATCCTCGAAATGGGAAGAAAGTGTTCAAATGAGAAAGGGAACAAGAGGTGAGAAAGAAAAGGAAGAACAAGAAAAAAAGAATAGGAGAAAATAGAAACAAAGCTTTTGCAAATAAGTAGGGGAAAAGGAGTTGGAGGGGAGGGGCATGAAGAAAGAGAATCAAGATAGATCATGTATAGGTACAATTCCATATGATGAATGTTATCAATATGTATATCTAAATTGTACCAATAAAATGATATTTTTAAAAAAGCAGTTGACAAAGAACAATAAGAACTTGTTTGAGAAGAAAAGAGCTAGAGATTGGTTCTGTCTGCAAGTCTAGGGAGGTAAATGTAGTTTTAAGGTGTCAGATTTGTTAAGGTCAAGTACCATACAATTAAGAGAAAGCATGGACAGAGGTGTGTGTGTGTGTGTGTGTGTGTGTGTGTGTGTGTGTGCGTGCGCGCACTTGCGTGTGCTTATAACTGATGGGCTAGGCTTAAATACTGACCTTTGCTGAAGATGGCAGGGATAAGAGTCATTGAGTATGTTACAAGGGCAGCTGAGATCTCCTGTGCCCTATTTTGCTTTTAGTAAACTTAAGCTTTAGTATTGCTCTCCAGTAGGACACACATATCCTGGTATTTCTAAAGAAAACTCTCCAAGAACTTAGTAGGGAGAATTAGCCAGTTTCCTATATGGTGAGCTTTTGGTTGAATCATAGACATTTTAAAACAGCAAAATAAGGAGACCAGAAGCTCTTCTGAGTCAATTCTGCTATGTTTCCAAGGTTAAGAATTGCTGCCTTAGTGAAATTGGAGACACCTTGAATCACTGGTGAAAAATATTACAGAAGTATAGATATTCTTGTATTTGTAAAATAATGACAATAGCTAATATTACTATTCATAAACAGACGTGTGTAATAAATAATGCATTTCTTTGCTCTGTACAATTGCTTAAATCTATCATTCCCACCAGACTGACAACAATTTTAAGAACACCCCTATTAAGCCTTCTAGCCTCTCTCAATGTGGAGTCTTTCATTCACCAATTGCCACAAGTTAACACAGTTTTTAGCTAGTCAGGCAGTACAGCTGGTACAATGACCATCCTGCTGTTGTGTCATTTGCTAGCACATGTCATTGTCGTTGCTGACTTGCCTCCTTCAAACCTGGGTGGAGCCAGCTGCTGGGCAGAAGGATACTCAGCCCTGAGGAAAGGTCCACATGTAAGGAAATGAGACCACATGCCAGTGACCAGCTTCAATTTACCAGCCATGTGAACTTGGCAGCTTAGAAGTAGATTTGCCCTCAGACGACAGTGGTCACAGCTGATAATTTGACTCAGCCCTAGGAGTCCTGCTAAGCCAGAACTATCTAGCAAAGCTGCCCCTGAATTCCTCACCCTTGGAAACCAATGTAAGGTAATGAATGTATGTTTTTTAACTGAGTTTCGGAGAGTTTTATTTATTATATATAAATAGTAAATAATACAGCACTGGCTCCTTGAGATCTAAAGATATTTTGCTTGCACGACACCCTAGAAACACAGGAACTTTGCTGTTGCAGGAGGAACCAGTGGTCCAGAAATGACTGCGAGGTTGCCTGTGGACTTGTTGGCCCCAATGTACCAGGTAGTGATACCTTCAGCAGGCTTGCACTTTCCAGTCACTGCTCAGGAAACAAGGACTAAGTTCCTTCTCTTCCCAAATGCATATTCATCTTTGAAGACCTTCCATCCTTTGTTCCCAGGTGAGGGCATTTTGCTTTTCTCTTGAGGAAGCCCTTATTCATGTTTATGGCCATAAGCCTTTGTACTTCAGTCTTCTTAACCTCTTTTGGACTTTTGGAAATAAAAAGTCAGAAAACTTGCAAGCTTTACCTGATTTCACTCATGTTGTAGTCACTCCCTAAGACAGTGAGCACATGTCTATCTCCTTGCATTTGGAAAGACATAGGAGCAAATTGGAAAACTAAGGGAGGAAAATAGTCTGTGAATATTGCAGAATACTATCCTGTCAAATAAACAACACATATTGAATGCTTGCTGTGGTCACCAGATGTAAAAATTACTCTGTTGTTTCATGTGAGTTCCCTCAAAAGGTCACATTGAATGAAAATACGATCCCTGAAATGTACGTGTTTCAACATGTCTAGGCACACGTAATCAACCTGGCAGAGCTTCCTCATCCTCACCTTAAGACACAAGCAGCACACAGGAAAGTCTTCAGACAGACACAGATCATGAAGGGTCTTTGCCCTGTGCAAGTCCATTCTGCAGTCAATCACACATCTAACTCACTCAAAATACCAAAAGCTGTAATTACCCAGTAGCAATCTCTCTCACAGCATGATTGTTATAACTTACTAAACCTAATTTTATGCCAGAAATAATTAACACAAACTTTCACACAACCTTAAAAACAACATACCAGCTAAGCATGCTTGTAACCCAAGCACTCTGAAGGCTGAGAGACAATGATTGCCTAACTTTGCGACTAGCCTGGGCTACCTAGTGAGTTCAAGGCCAGCCTGGGCTACCTATTAAGACCTTGTCACAAAACAAAACAATGAAAACACTACCAAAAATATAGAGTGAGATATTATGTAGCTGGCAAAGATTTAAGTCTTAGGAGTTTAATAGCAGATTGCATAAAACATATCCATGAAAAAAGATAATAACCTAAGCTATTAATGATGTCATATTCTAATGATAAATACTTGTATAAATAATATGACAAGCAATATAATTAAATAATAAAGGACTGTAGCTTTTCCAAGTCAGAACAGTATTTGTTAATAAAATAATAAAAAGGACTCAAAACTTAATAAAATGTACGTAAACAATTTACAACATGTACATGATACTACTCAGAAACATTGAAGGATGTTTCAGGGCAACAATATGCTCCCAACCTGCAAAGCAACTATGGTGGCAGATGGACTCATTTTAAATAAATAGTATAAACTATTACTAAACTCTATCCTGTAATCAATTCATAAGAAACCTTTAAATAATGGAGGTCATATTTTGAAGCTCTAAGTCATCATTTTAGCAGTTTAGCTTTTAAAATTCATATCTTATTCCAACAGCAGTCTTTCTACATACAAAAACTTTAGAAAAAGCAAAGTAAACAAGAAGAAATAGTGATAAGTTTTAATATTGCAAAGCAGTACTGTGATTAATAATTAATAATAATTGGGTTATTTGAACCAAGCCTAACTAAAAATCCCAGGGAACACAAAAAATAGTTTTAAACTACAGAAGAGAGGACTAAAGTGGAACTCAGGGCAGTTGGCGCAGAAGCCATCATTACAGGCATATACAGTTCCCACCAAGTCTCAGCCCTCGTTTTGGTAGCCTTGAAAGCTATAGAAATCAAGGTGCCTGGCCAGCACAGCAGAGTCTTACAGGAAATTTGAACTCTAAACAAACACACCTCTGGGGAAGGGAAAGCCAGTATTTGAGGTTGAATGATGAGATGATTTCGAGGACGGTGAGTCCTTGGGCTGGCATTAAGATGAGTAGCTCCCAGGACCTAGCAGAGATAAACTAAAATCTCTTCTGGAAGTTACCTTTATCTTTGGCCTCAACTTGTTTCCAGAATTTTCAAGCACACCTGAGCTATACATGATGATAATGAAGAACTACAGAAATTCTGCTTTATAAGCAAGCTCAAAGGAAATAGATTGTAGAAACAAACCCACAAATATTTCTCTGTGTGTGATGTGGAGTACAGCACCATGATGCTTCCTGTATGCAATAAAAAGCCATTAGGGAACCTGTCTTGGAGCACAGGAGCAATAGTTCCATTTAGCTTGATTTTTCAGTACAAATACAGACTATGGGAGTGGGGCCCCATTATCCCACTGACCTTTTAGATTTGAAGCAGGAAGTATCAGCAGTTATCACGGGGATTCAAAGTGAATGCTAAGGCTGGGGGTATAGTTCAAGCATGCTAAGCAGGGCGTGGTGGTGCATGCCTATAATCCCAGCACTTGGGAGGCCCAGGCAGGAGGATTGGTGTAAGTTTGAGAGCAGCCTGGGCTACAAAAGTGAGCTCAAGGCCAGCCTGAACTGCATAGTGAGACCCTGTCTCAAGAAAAGTATGCTCAAGGCCTTGAGTTTAGTCTCCAGCATACACACATACACACACACACACACAGATATAAAACACAACTGAGGAAATGTCTTCAGAGAATAGAAAACCAGTGATACAGTTTTTCAGAATTTTATTATGAAAGATTCCAAACATATCAGTTTATTTTATTATTTTTTTTATGCATTTAGTACAGGCCCTACAGGGTCTCACTACATATTTTGGACTCATAGTGATCCTCCTGTTTTCAGCCTCCCAAGTGCTGGGATTATGGGTGCTACTACATCCAGTCTCAATAGCTATCTCAGCATGCGCCGGGGGGAGGGCCGTCACAACACACTGGGGATTGAACCCCTGCTGTTATGCTCTGTCTAAGCAAGCACTTTAGTTCACTGAGTTAACTGGCTGACCCTATATCAGTTTAATAAAGCTCACATGTACACCCTCTTGATTTAATTAGTATTATAAACCATTTTTGTTTTCTCTATACTTCAGATTTTTTGAAGCTCTGAGTATTATATTTTATCTGTAAATATTAGTACATTTATCTCAAAGATAAGGATATCCCAATGTAACCATAGTGATGTCATGATTACAGATTCACAAACTATAGCCATTTTTTAGTATTATCCAGTCAACATTCTTATTTTCCTGAGTGTTCTCTAAATATTTTTTCTGAATTTTTTTTTTTAACTTGAAAAACAGTCTAGGGGCCAGGGAGAGACCTCAGCAACTTAAGAGCTTACCTGGCAGGCACAAGATCCTGAGTTCCACTGGGTGGAAGAAAAAGGAAGAAAGAAATAAATAAATAAGAAAGAAAGAAAGAAAAAAAAAGCAAACAAGCAAGCAAGCAGAGTGTGAAAAAAATCTAGTACTCTGAGTTACTGTAAAAGAGTTAGATTATATAGAACAAGAATATGACATTCTGGGTTTTTTTTTTGGTGGTACTGGGGATTGAACTCAGAACCTTCCACTTGCTAGGCAAGTGCATGACATTCTTTTATTTATTTATTTATTTTCATGTATTTAGTACAGGGTCTACAGGGTCTCACTATATAGATTGGACTTTTCAACCTCCCATGCACTCTGACTACAGGTGTGCATCATCAAGCCCAGCCTCAGTCACTGTCTCAGCACACCCCAGGGGCGGGGCCAGCACAGCGCACTGGGGATCAAACCTGGGCCCTACATCTGCCTAAGCAGGTGCTTTAATCTGCTGAGCTATGTGGCTGGCCCTGATTCGCTCTGTTGTGTATGCTTTTTATGGATTTTTTTTTTCCTGTATTTAGGACAGGATCTGCAGGGTCTACAGGATCTCACTATGTATATCAGACTCATAGTGATTCTCCTGTTTTCAGCCTCCCAAGCACTGGGATTACAGGCACATGCCACCATGCCCAGTCTCAATTGCCTTCTCAGTGTGCCCCAGAAGTGAGCTGGCTGCACTCTACTTAAGCAGGTGCTTTAGTCTGTTGAGCAATCTGGCTGGCCCTTGACATTTGTTTAAAAAAGGAACACTAAATTTCCCCATAAAGTAGTATCTGAAAGATGACTTTTTTGTTATCTTGACGATGTGCCTATATTCTAATATGTGACATATAAATATATGTGTTTACATATCACGTGTGTGTGCACATGTGTGTGTGTGCATGTGTCAACAGGTGGCAGCTTTTAAGGGAATGGAAGAACAAAGGAAGATTTTTAACTTTTTATTGTCTGTACTACTTGAATTTTCTAACTATGGCTAACTGTTTTACAAACCGAGTATCACTAGAAATCCTTTAGGTTTTCTTTTTCTTTTCCTCTATTACAATATAACCCATGTTATTTTTGAACAGAGAGAAAGAGAAAGGAGGGGGGAGAGAGAGAGGGAGGGGGAGGCCGGGCCCAGGCAGGGGGCCTGGGAGAAGCTACCAATCCTGTGCAAACCACTGGACCTTGTGCAGCTGCTGAGAATGGACCACGAATTTGTCTCTAGGTTTTCTTCCAGTCAGTAAGGTAATAAGCTGGTGAGCTACGTGAGATGCCATATTTATGAGAGAAAAGCAAACAGATGTCTTCAGGCATGACGAGTGCTCTCAATGAAACCAGAAGAAAATTTCTTCTAATGGCTTTCACAGAACAGTTCGTTTATAAAGATTGTGTGGTCCACACGCACTATCGCCAAACGTGGGCTTTCAGGGCTACTCTGCTGCTCTGGGGCGTGCCTGGCTGCAGACCGATGACAGCCACCAAGTGAAATCAGCACAAGCCATGCTGACACTAGGATGGCAGCAGCACGGCGCATCTGGCATTCAGTTCTCAGCTGGCCTGACCCATTTTAGGAATTTTGTAGGAGTCACAAATACGGATGACTATAGGAGCCAGCTGTAACATGATGGGGTTACCTGCTAGGACAGGGCACTGTGACCACTGGATTTCTGTCCCTAACTCAATAGGGCAACAGCCATTTCTCACCACCAGCAGATGTTGCCAAATGGGAATCCTGGGATGGTGTTTCCAGGCCTTTCCTTTCTCTCTCCACCTTTCTCCTTTCCTCTTTCCTTCTGTTCCTCTCTCGATACTGAGGAGTGAATGCAGGAATGCTGAGATACATTCCCTGCCCCTCTTCTTTTCAGTATTTAAGACAGGGTTGTTTTCCCTGACTTTGAACTTGAAATTTTCCTGTCTCAGCCTCCAGAATATCACTGAAGTATTCCTCTAGTGCTGAAGTCTCAATTTCTATTTATTATTTTAATGTTTATGTTGGCTAAATGTTAATTATTTCCTTGGTCCTGAGGTTACTAGGGTTTTTCACATGGAGTTATATCCCTAACCCTTTTTTAAAAAACTTTATTTATTTATTTATTTATTTATTTATTGAGATAGGGCTACAATTTGCAGTATATCCTCTGCTTCAGCCTCCCAGAGTGCTGGGATTGCCGATGTGTGGCTCAAGCCCCAGCTAATTAATGTTGTCTACAACTTCTTACAAATACCACAAGAGCTGGGTAAATTATTTCTACGAGCTAGAAATGCCTGGGTACTCTCCCAAGAGCGTGCTTTTCTTGGGCACGTGTGCTTGTTTTAACTGTCTTCTCAGTTGGAGGTGCAACTGACTTCCTCTTGCAAGAATAGAGCTGCTTAAGTAGCATAGGCTTCTGAATAGACGCCCACAAGGAAGTCACTCTCTCAGTTTCTGTCACTTGATCATTCCTTCTCAAATTTTTCATGAAATGATTGCACAGTTCTCCAATATTAATTTTAGAGCTGGGGATCTGGGAACTGACCTAGTTTATTTCACAGACAGCAGCACTCAGGAAACACTTATTTTTGTCCTTGTATTTCTAATTCTCACAATTGACTTTTTTATTATTTTAAAAAATGTTTTATTTATGTATTTGGTACAGGGTCTCGCTATGCAACTCAGACTCATAGCAATCCTCCTGTCTCAGCCTCCCCAGCATTGGGATTTCAGGCATGCACCATCACATCCAGTTTCTATAGCTGGCTCTGTGTGAGGCCTACACATCATGCAGTACCAGGGATCAAACCCAGGTCCTTGAGCTTGCCAGACAGCCGCTTAGACCACCAAGCCATCTCTCAGCCCTTCACCATTGATATCAATGCTTTATATTGTCTTACTCATCATGAGAAAACTAAGTTACAGATGACAGTACCTGGAGGCCAGTTTGCCCCTGAATTAGAATCCAAGAGTTGCACTGGAATGGTTACATATGGGGACACAGGAGCCCCAGTTCCTGCACAGTGGTTTCCAGAGCTAAGGTGTCTGGACAGAGAGGTAGCCCAAAGGCTAAGGGAAGGAGAATGCTCCAACACAGTGCTCTTCATTATATTTTCTCAAGAGTCATAGGTGGACTTGTACACACGTACCCAGCCACTACATTGCCAAGCGTCATACTTCAAGATGAATTTGAATATTCAGTGAATATTCAGCTCACAGACCACAACTAGGTAAACACTGTAGAGAGGACACCAGGAAGATGTCAGCTCTCCTCAGGCCTGTTGTCCCAACACGATGGGAGGCGGAGGTAGGGGACTGCAAGTTCAAGTCACCGGGAAACTTGGTGACTTAGTGAGATTCTGCACCAAAATAAAAATAAAGGGGGTGGAATGGGAATGATGCCTAGCGCAAGGCCCTGGGTTTGATCCTCAATAGTAAGAAGCCACAAGAAAAAAAAAAGAAAGACAAAAAAGAATAAAAGGCAATTTATGAATAGAGTGATGGAACAAAAAGCATAGGGAGGGGCCGGCGAGATGGTTCAGTGGTCTAAAGCACCTGCTTAGGAGGGCTCAGGCAACTGCCAGGACTGCAGTTCGATCCCCGGCACCACATGCTGCGCCAGCGCCACCACCAGGGCAGGCTGAGCCAGCCACAAAAATGAATAAATAAAGAAACAAACAAACACAACAAGCAAACAAATAAATAAATAAATAAAAATTTAAAAAAAAAAAAAAAAAGCATAGGGAATAATTCACTGGAAAACTTAAACATAAAACATGTTAAAATCAAATAGAAAACTTAACTCTGGACTTCTTGGTAAGAAGAGATATGTAATTAAATGCTAAGATGAAATACTAATTAAACAAATAAATATTGTCTGGCATTGAACTCTAAGAAAACTTACTACACAGATCTTGTTATGATGTGCCTTAAATAAATGGAAGTTTAATCATGTTGCACTTTTATGAAAGATGTTAAATTATTTCTTACTTGGTCATTTCAGTGTAGGTTTTTGGCAGCAGGATGAGAACATCATGTTAACCAGATTTCTGTGGAGGGTGTGATGGTTTGTGTTAGGTATTCCCCCAAAGCCTCATTCAGGGTATCTGAATCTAGAGTTTGTGATTCATTCATGGTTCAGCACTAGGATTAAGGATGCACTGATTAAGGGTGGGTGATTCCTGGTAGGTGATCGCAGCCTGGATAAGCCAGAAGGGGCACAAAGAGGCCTCTCTCCCTCTTGCTCATTGCCTTTGCTGTCTTCTGCTGCCATGCGTGGTTGCTTCTCTGCCTTGGACCCAGCTGATCATGGACTGAAACCTCTACAAACTCTGCGCTAAATAAATCTTTCCTCCTCTACCTTTGAGTGGTGGGTGTTTTGTCTCAGTAATGAGAAAAAAGTAAGATAAATGGTGAAAAAACATAGAATTTGATCATTTAGAATGGTAGTAATGTGGACAGGGGTCAGTTCAACAATTGCTATACCTTTTAGTATATTCCCTTCATCAGAGAGTTATTGACTGCAGCACCTGCTAAGGTGCACAAGCCTTCCGGGATCTATGTTCATTAATTTAGCTCATACTTGCTGACATCACAGCCTACACGCTTGTTCTGTGCACGCCTTTGATCTTTGTGAATGTCTTATGTTAGATAGATAGTTCTTAAGTGATGATATGCAATGTACATATCCACTTGGAAGAGTTATAAATAACTATTAATTCACTCTTTGAGATGTATACTTATCATTACATTTTTTTGTCTTTAGGAGACAGGGCTTTATTATGCAGTTCTGGCTGGCCTTGAACTCATTTTGTTCTCCAGGTTGGCCTCAAACTCCCAACAATCCTCCTGCCTCCCAAGTGCTGAAATTACAGGCATGTGCCACCATGCCTGGCAGATGTATATTTAATGAATTGTGAATTCAACTATTGTTTTCATAGTTAATTTTTACCTAGAATAAAGTAAAGTTATGCAGGTAAAAAACTTCAAGAAAATTATGAGTCTAATTTATGAAGAATATGTTGCTAATAGCAACTATTAAAATAATGGGTAAGATTAAAATATCCAGAAAGGATTCCATACTCATGTAAACTTTTATCTGGCTGTTTGGTCTTTTATCTGGCCATTTGTATTTGTGACTAAAGCAGGTGTTTCTGGTCAAGTTCCTATGCATTTATTTTGACCCTTGGCTTTGAGTGCCAGCCGGCTGACATCCATGCCTGGTGGTTCCAATTATAACTGATGATAATAATGGGAAGTAAAATGTTCCCATGCAAGTTCTACCTCAAACTCTAATGCACAAGCCTAACAATTTCCTCAGCTTCTGCTCCTTGTTTCCATGGGCCATTGTGTGACATGGGTTAAAGTAGGTGAAGAGCCTCTCCAAAGAGAGCAGAGAGAATGAGATTAATATTACTGACATTAATAAAGACATCACTGGTGTTAATAAAAGACTTTACCATGAAGTATTATGCTGCATGTTCTTCACAGTATAATATGTTCTCAAGTCCCATTCAGAACATCTCCCACATGCACACACCCACTCCTAAACAACTTAGTGACTGCACACAGTGGGGTGGAGACCTTAAAGCCAGCAATAATGTGTGGAAGCTCACTCTGAAGGGGTTCAGGTGGCCTCCCCAAGTGGCCACGGTGAGACTGTTCAGAGCCAGCACTGAAATCCAAGGTTTGCAAGAGTGCCACCAGCAGGAGAGATGCACAAACATCTTTCAGAACTGCAAGAGACTTCACAGATGATCTCAGGAGTCCTCTGATCCACCACATACTAATTTTACACATGTACACTGAGCGGCAGTGCTAGGAATGTGTTTTGAAAGGACGATAAGGTGAAATTTGGGGGTTGATGGAATTCTTTGCTTTGCATGCTATACCTGTTTGCGTATTAGTAAGTAAACAAGAAGATGCCTTGGCAATAGTTGTTAACTTTTTTATACTGAGAAGAGTGTTGCTGGAAGTGGGATGATTATCAGTGAACAAAATGGGCCAAGTGTAGGTGCTAGCGCCTGCTGGAGGTCCTCACTCATGTGACTCCTAACTGCCCTATTTTCTGTCTTATTATAAGGGCAGCATGAGAGGCCAGAGTGACCACGAAGGTGTATGTTGGGGCATAGAATTCCACAGATTGGGTGTTCTGTTCCATGAACAGGTGCAAGTATCCTGTTACTTAGAACAATCGCAAGAAGGGGCCCAGTGAAAACAAATCGGATCTGAAAACCTGAACTGGAAGGTTCTCAAGATGGCTTGTTTACTGGGTCTCTTGCAGAAGAAAGCTTTTGTAACATGATAGCATCTACATTTCCTTTGGACTGAAACAAATGCTTAAATTAGAATTTAATTTCAGAAAAGATACCTTGGCCTCTCATTCAGAGCAAAGCATGTCCTCCCCTCTTTTGCCAGTTGTGTCCAATCAGGTACATGGCTCATACAGCTTTTTTCTTGCAGAATACTTCCTGGGGGAAGAATTATTCACAGTTTATTTCACAGATTATCTCTTTAGCCAGTGTTTTTCTGTTTGCTCATTTTTATAACCAAGAAGTTCAGCTTTGTATTGGCTACTCCATGGAAAGTGCTAGAACAAGTGATCACATGACTACTGCAGCCTTGCAGTGACAGGAGCGCAATTTGATGCCCTCCTCATGATGACCAGGCTGGAAATCCCACTAGCTGCAAATTGTTCTGCCCCTCTCTCATCCCTTTTAGAACAAACTACTTATTAAGTATAAAGAGTGGAACAAAGCGATCACCTGATGAAATATTTTTCAGTTCAGTTTAAATGGTGAAAGCCTTTTTTCTCCAATGGGCATTTTCTTTTTAAAATAAGACTCAGTGTGCCAGGGAGATAGCTCAGTAGAATAAGCACTTCCCTGGCAAGCACAGGGTCCTGAGTTCAATCCCCGGTACCACAAAAATAAATAAACAAATGAATAAATAAATAAGACTCACGTGAACAACTAATTTGAAGACAACACTATGCACCACAACAAATACTTTAAAAGCCATGATATTTTATTTAGTGAAATTCTGTATTACTTGTAATTTCTGTGTTTTAATACTATTTTGTAGTCTCTTTTAAAAATAAAAAAATAAAATAAGACTCCACTGATTAACGAATAAAAAAATTATTTGGGGACACCACTGGTGATTGAACCCAGAGCCTTCACAGCAAATTACATTCCTAGTTCTTTTATTTTTACCTTTTTATTTTGAGACAAGGTCTTTCCAAGTTACTGAGTTTTCCAGGTGTCTTAGTTACTCTTCTCTTGTTGCTGGGACAAATACCCAACACTCAAAATGAGGGAAGGAAAGGTTTACTTTGCTCACAGTTACTGGAGGTTTCAGTCCACATTCAGCTGTCTCCAAGGCAGACTGGCACATGGCAGAGGGCAACCTTTCATGGTGGCAGCTAAGAGCAAGAGCTAAGGGAAGAGTAGCAGCAGCTCAAGCAGCTAACCTCTCTTTCTTCCTCACGATGAAATGCAGCTCACCTGCCCCAGGGGAGGTATAACACCCATTCCTGAAATAATCAATTACAAATTCCAGAAGCTGCCCCATGACTGCATAAGGCTTTGGGGGAACAGCTATACACAACCATAACATTCCACCCCTGGACCCCCGAAAACTCATGCATATCCCTTTATGCAAAAGACATTTTAGTCTATCTCTAAGAGTTGCCAAAGTCCCAACAGTTTTAGCATTGCTGAAAAGTCCAAGTCCCAAGCCTCTGTGAGCTCATATACAAATGAAAATTCAAACACATTCTACATTAAAACAAATACTACCACTCCAAAAGGTACACACAGCAGGATGCCAAGCATTGGGACCAACACAAGGTCCAAAATCTGTAAGGGTCAACATTAAATCCTGTAGGTCCTTGTGGAACATCTGAAGCAACCTGTGGCAAATTGTAACCTCCATGTGGCTCCACCCCTATGACATTCTTGGTAGTTGTAGCTTTGATGGCTTCTCTCTCAGGCTGGCTTTGCTCTTTCTTCGCAGTTTCCCTTAGATGATCCACGTTCCTGACTTTTCCAAATTTCTGGGGTTTCCACTGAATAGGCTTCTCACTCACAGCTTCACACATTGCCCTCTCAAGGGTACACTGCCTGGCCTCCCAGGCCTTCTTCTGAAATCTAGGTGGAAGCCTTCTTAACCTCGTAACTCCTGCATTCTCAATGTGCCTAAAACCACTGCCTTGTGGATGATGCCAAGGTCTGCTGCCAGCTGGAGCAGTAGCCAGGTTTTCCTTTCTCTTGGCTGTAGGGGTTGGGTGCCTGGATTGTTGAGCACTCTGACCCTGATTCTAAGGAATAAATTCTCCATCTGGCACCATTCTGGAACCTGGTGCAGCCAAGCCACCATTCTGGAACAAAGGGCTCAGTGGCTTTCCCCTCAAGACAAAGTCCCTGACATTTACAATTCTGAGGCTGCAAAAGGTGAAGACCTGCCACTTCCTGTGACATCCTCAGGCCATCTTTTTCATTCTCTGGTTCCTTCTCAGCAATGGAGATCCTCTTAGTTCTATCTTTGCAGTCCACAGTTTTATTGGCACTTCCTTTCTGGCCAAGCTCACATTTTAAATCCTCCTGCTGGGCTCCTTGCTCTTGATTCTCAACGTAAATCTGCCTAAAAGCCCCCAATAATAGCCATGCCATGACCCCAATATTTGGCTGCTTTGAAATATCTTTTGAAAGATTCACCAGTCTGCCATGCTTAAACTCTCTTAGTTTAAACTTAAACTAAGTCTCTAGACAGAAGCAAAATGCAGACAACTTCTCTGCCAAGTTAAAACACAAATGATCCAAAGTCCAACAACAAATATAGTCCCTCTCCCCAGCAGAAACCTTGTGAGCCTGGTCTTTACAGGTCGGCTTTCTATCAGCCTTCTGATCTCAGCTCTGACCAGAATCTCCACTACAGAAGAGCTGAAGCTGTTCCAGCTCTTTGAAAGTCGGCAACATCTCTAAACCTTTGTTGTCTCTTCCCATAAGCCATTTCCAAACACTCATGATCCACATGGTCAGGTTTAGTCACAGCTATGGCCCCATTCCTGGTACCAAATTCTGTCATAGTTACTGTTGTCTCATTGTTGGGACAAATACCTGACACTCAAAATGAGGAAGGAAAGGCTTATTTAGCTCACAGTTACTGGAGGTTTCAGTCCATATTAGGCTGGCTCCAAGGCAGAGTGGCACATGGCAGAGGGTAACCTTTCATGGAGGCAGGTAAGAGCAAGGGCTAAAGGAAGAGTAGCAGTAGCTCAAGCAGCTAACTGCTCTTTCTTCTTCACATTGAAATGCAAGTCACCTGCCCCAGGGGAGGTGCAGCACCCACACCCACAATAACCAATCACAAATTCCAGAAGCTGCCCCATGACTGCATGAGGCTTTGGGGGACACCTATACACAAACTATAACACCAGGTTAGGTTCGAATTTGTGATTTTTCTGTCTTAGCCTTTCAGAGTTCTGAGATAACATGAGTGTGTGGACTTGCCTAGCTTTAAATACTTTTATCTTCCTCGTTACTGGGAATTGAACCCAGGATATGCTGCACTATATCCCAAGCTCTTTTTACTTTATTTAGAGTCAAGATCTCACTAAGTTGCCCAAGTTAACTTCGAACTTGCCATCCTCCTGCCCCAACTTCCTGGCCAGCTTGATTACAAGTGTGTGTTATCATGCTTGGCAAATGCACACATTTTTGCTGAGCAAGTCTTCTCCACTGGGTTGAGCCTCCAGTACCCACATTTTAAAATATGATTAGCCTAAGTTAAAACATGGCATAAGGAAGACCTAGGCAATGCCTAGAATTGTGAATACACAATACTACACTTATTTTTTGATTTGTTTTTATTTATTTATATTTCTGAGATAGGGTCTATGTAGTTCAGGCTGGCCTTGTACTCACTATGTAGCCCATGATAGCCTTGAACTTGCAGCAATCTTCCGGCCTTAGCCTCTCAAGTTTTGAGATTACGTTTCTTTTTAACGTGCTACTTTCTTAACTCACATTTAGCATTGGAATTGCTCTAACCCTCTGTTCTTTCCTAATATATTAGTGCTTATTATATCCTGAGAGGACTTATCCTTGACCAGATGGTTTCACTTCCTTAAAGTAATTACAGTACTGGTGTCCCACAAAGAATCTTCTGTTCTTGTGCATTTTCTACCTTGTCAGGTGTTTCATTTTCAATGGAATTTTCCTAGGTCGTAACCACTTTACCCAATCTGCAGTTACTTTCCGTTATTGTCATCCAAAATATTAATGGGAGCACTAACTGGAATAGGGCTCAGGACTGCTCCTTTAAGATTATCTTCAATGCACAAGTCCCAATTAGCTATGGTCATGCGATAGAGAAAAGGAAACATCCAAAAGACAGAAATATCTGACAAGGAAAGAGGCCAGAGGAAGACAGAGAGAGGGAAAACCAGAGGGCCAAATATCCAGAAAGAAAGATGGAGATACATCTTATGGTGCTTGTGGACAGATGACTTTGTAGAACTAGGTAGAGAGACGTACACCGCCAGGCCTCTACCTGAAATGTTTCCCTGTGTCGTGCGCTCAGAGGCGGGGCTTTGGAAGGGGACTGGATCAGGCAAGATATAACTCTGAGTGGGTTCATCCGTGCATGAGTTCAGAGCTGAACGTGCTACTACCAGGTAGGACCTGGTGGAGGAGCTGAGTCACACTGGGCAGATGACACGGAAAGGTGTATTCTCACCCCACCTTCTCCCCACTCTGCCATCCTGGCTGCCATGCGCTGGACAGCTTTTCTCCACTTTGCCTTTCCACTACCTGGTAACAGCAAAAGCTGCTTTTGCTTTTTTTTTTTTTTAATAGTTAATTAATTGGTACGAGGTCTCACTACGCAGCTAAGATTTGTAGTGATCCTCCTGTTTTTAGCTTTCCCAGTGCTGGGATTACAGGTGTGTGTCACCATGCTTGGTTTCAGAGACTGGCATGGTGTGCCCAGGGCAAGGCCAACATGGCATTTGGTTTTAGGATCGAACCCAGGTCCTTGCACTTGCCTGGCAGGCGCTTAGACCGCCGAGCTATCTCGCTGTCCCCAACTGCTTCTTTTTTGGAGCCAACCAACCTTGGGCTGAATCCACGAGCCAAAGTGAACTTGTCCCTTAAGTTGCAAGTGCCTGGAATTTTGTCCCAATAACTGGAACTAAACATATGGGGTGCTAGTCAATGTAAGGAAGAACAGAATTCTGTCACTTGTAGGAAAATGGACAGAACTGGAGGACATCACATCAAGTGAAATAA
>PVKN010004036.1:16470-35682 GCA_004027915.1 Capromys pilorides
AAAAAAAAAAAAAAAAAAGAAATAATGTCTGCACAAGGTCTGAAAAGTGTGGTAAATAAAAACCCAGTACACAGACCAGGTCTTGTTAAAGTGGATGAACCAACGTGCATCATTTTCACTGCCTACTTTAACCTATTCTCATGAAATTAACTCTTATAATTTTATAAGAATTCCCCTGAAAACTTAATCTCCTTTTTATATAGAGATAGTGAGTTAAATAACATTTGCATTTAGTTTGGACTAGCACATAGAAAAACTTTTTTTATTTAAAGAATTACCATATACTATGTCAGAATAACAGCACTGAGAAAGCCAGGTAAATTTGGATTTAAATTTTTTTAACTACTTATGGACTCCCTAGAGAATCACTAAGTTCTTTTTCCTATTTCCTTATTTTCCAAAAATGGGTTCAAAATTGAAATTTTTTATGACTGTTATAAAACTTAGGAGCAATACAGGTGAAATGTTTCGCAAATAGTATGCACAAAATAAAGGTATTTTATTAGATCTTGTAGTCCAGGTAGGCAAAGTATAAACAATACTTCTCTCTGGAATCCCTTGCATTTTGTTTAAAAACAAGATCTATGTATTCCTTTATTTTGTGTGCAATGCATGTTGTTGTCAAATATGGAATTGTAATATATAGAAACCCTATGTAAAATAACTCTGAAATTTTATTTAAATATTTCCTTCTTGGCCACTAGTAATTGATCTTGCTCTGCTAATGGGCCCCACCTCAACTCGGCAAGGAGCTAACATCACTAATGAGAAAACTGCCGCTGTGCTCCCTGATGTGAGAGACTAGGGACACATCATCATTTATTAAGTATTCTTGCCAAAAATACATGCTTTGATCTAATAATGAAGAAATTTAAAAGAAATCTGAAGTTAGGGCCATGGTACAAAGACAAATGGATGCATTCTTCAAAAGGTTAATGTCACTGAAGTCAGAGAAAGTCGGAAAAAATTGCCAGAGTGAAGGGCCTTGAAAGATGTGACACCTCATTGCAATATGTGACCCGGAAATTCTTGATCCTGTTCTAGCAACCATGCTCTGAGTTTTAAATTACTAAAAAAATTGAAAGTTAAGCAAAATTTGTTTTGTTTTACAGAAAGTAATTGATCTCTTCCTGCAAATAGTTGACTTTTAAAAGTAGGATTTATCTAGAAATGGCTCATTAGTCCAACTCATGGATAAGACTGCCATTAGCAACCTATTAAGATTAATTTATTATAATTGATCTCTTATTCATATGAAAGTTTTTGAAAGAAGTAATGAGAGGGATGAACTCTGACTCATCCTTTTAATGGATGGTTTCCTCAGGCTGGTGAGCTCATGGATAGATCTTTATGTAGAGTTTCTCATTATCATTGTGAACTGAATTGATGATTAATTGGAATATAGTGTTACAATAAATTGTTTTGAAATTCCATATGTAAAAGTAAGACCCACTGAATAAAAATAGAATGTTCTTTGGGAAGAATAAATCTCAATTTGGCGCATGGATCTTCAGAACAAACTTTGTGTAGTTTGAAAAATCACTTAAAATATTTAAATTTTCTATGCATAGGGGTGCATGCCTATAATCCCAGCAGTCAGGGAGACAGGCATGTTTCACAATTTAGAGCCCAACTTAGGTAACTTAATGATTTAGTGAGACCTGTTTCAAAATAAAATAGGGCCGGGGGGCCGGGGAGATAGCTTCGTGGCACAAGTACCTGCCTGGCAAGTACAAGGTCATGAGTTCAAACCGCAGTCCCACAAAAAATAAATAAATTTTAAAAATAAAATAAAATAGGGCTGGGATGTTTCTCAATGGGAGGGCCCTGGATTTAATTTCTACTATGGAAAAGAAAAAAAGTTTTCTGTGAAATTTAAGAAAATATTTCTCAAATTCATCTGTAATCTGGAAACAAGATTAACTATTATTCTTTGGTAGCTGATATTGCAGAAGATAAAAAGGAGCCCTGGATACTTTATTCTTCTTATTAAGAATAGAAATTTCCATGCATCTGACCATCACCTCCCCCACACACCATTTTAGTTCTCAAACATAGGGACAGGGATATGGCATGGCATAAAATCACGAACCCTGAATGAGAATGATCTGTAGCTTCTTCAACTTCTGGTTCACAACTTTGACAAACCATTAATGCCTTTCAAATTCTTTTTGTGTTCTTAGGAAAGGCTAAGCTCTCATTTTCACTTTTATAAAGTTTTAGTTTATTTTTGATTGATAAACCCTAATTATACATATTCATAGAGTTTGATATTTCAATGCAGTTCTACATCATGTAATGATTAGCTATTTGAGGTTATAGCGTACTATATTGATCACCTCAAAAATTTATCTGGTCTTTGTGATGATAACCTTCAAAATCCTCTCTTCTACCTATCTTGAAATAAACAATGTATTATTGCTAGCTATGGTCATTCTCCTGTGAAACAGAATGGAAGAATTTATTCTTTTTTTTTTTTTTTTTTTTTTTTTTTGGTGGAACTGAGGTTTGCACTCACGACCTTGCACCTGCCAGGCAGGCACTTGTGCCATGGAACTATCTCCTCAGCCCCCGGAAGAATTTATTCTTATCTAGCTGTAACTTTGTACTCGTTAAGCAATCTCTCACCTTCACCTTACTAGCCCTCACCAGCTTCTGATAACTACTCTGTTCTATTTCTATGAGATTTTTTTTAAAGATTTCACATATGAAAGAGATTGTGTGGTGTTTGTTTTCTGCACCTGGTTCATTTTATTTAACAAAATATCCTCCAGGTTCATCTGTGATCCTGCAAGTGACAGGATTTCTTTCTTTCGGCTGATTAGCATTCCATGTATGAACACCACATTTTATTGGTCCACTCATGTGTTGATGGACACTCAAGTTGATTCCACTTCTTGTTTATTATGAATAGTGCCACAACAAATATGGGGGTGCAGATGTGCCTTTAACATACGAATTTCACTTTCTTTGGACATATACACTATAGTGGGATTTCTTTTTTCTTTTCCTTTGCTTTTTTTTTTAAGAGCAGAATATATTTATTTGGGAAAGAAAGCTTCTGTCTCAGAGAGGGACAGAAGGGAGCCAGAGTGCGTTGCCCCTATAGTGGGATTTCTGAACCAAAGGATGGATCTATTTCTAATCTTTGAGGAGTTTTCCTTCTATTTTCCATAAAGGGTGTATGAACTGGCATTCCTTTTAACAGTACATGAGACTTCACCTTTCTCTGCATTCTCATCAATATTAGTTTTTGTCTTTTTAATAGTAGTAATTCTACTTATCAAGATATTTTAGTGTAGCTTTTGTATGGTTTTCTTGATGACTAGTCATGTTGGACATTTTTTCATGTACCTATTGCCTTTTGAGAAATGCCTGTTTAAGTCTACTGCCTTCTTTAAAATCTGATCTTTTTGCCATTGAATTCAATAACTTGAGTTCCATAAATTACCTCCTTGTCAGATGTACAGTTTGCAAGTGCTTTTTCTCATGCTGTAGGTTGTCCTGTTGATTGTTTTTTTTTTTTTGCCATGCCGAAACTTTTTAGTAATCCCTATTCAATTTTTGCTTTTGTTGTCTGTGGTTTTGAAGCCTTATATAAAACATTCTTGTTCATTCCAATGTTGTGAAGTGTTTCCCCTATTTTCTTCTAGTAGTTTCGTGGTTTTTGTCTTACAGTTTTTAATCCATTCTGAATTGATTTTTGTGGTTGCGTATGGTAAGAGATAGGGATATGGTTTCACTCTTCTGTATGAGGATATTCTGTTTCTCCAGCACCATCTATTAAAGAGATTGTCCTTTTCTGAATACATGTTTCTGGTGGCTTTGTCCAAAAGCAGTTAGCTGTAAATGTGGGGATTTATTTCTAGATTCTCTGTTCTGTTCCACTGGCCTGGGTATCTGTTTTCATGCCAATGTCATACTGTTTTTACTGCAGTGGTATGTCAGGGTTTTAGGACTTTTAACTTTTTTTTTTTTTTTTTTTGTCTGTTTGAGACAGGGTCTCGTCATGCAGTTCAGGCTGGCCTTCAGCTCACTTTGTGGCCCAAGTTGGTCTCGAACTTGCACTGATCCTCCTGCCTCAGCCTCCCAAGTGCTGGGATTACAGGCGTGTGCCACCATGCCCGACTTAACATTATTTTTTAAGGATTATTTTTCCATTTCTGTGAAGAATGTCATGGGTATTTTGATAGGAAGTGCACTGGCTCTATAGATTCCTCTGGATATAGTATTTTAACAATATTGGTTCTTGGGGCCGGGGAGATAGCTTCGTGGCACAAGTGCCTGCCTGGCAAGTGCAAGGTTGTGAGTTCAAATCCCAGTCCTACAAAAAAAAAAAAAAAAAAAAAACCAATATTGGTTCTTGTAAACCTTGAACAAATGATATCTTTACATGCCTTTGTAGTTCCTTCAATTTCTTTCTTCAATATCTTACAGTTTCCATTGTAGAGAATGTTCACCACATCAGTTAAAATTATTCTTAAGCAGTGTGTTTATTATTTTATTTGCTTGTTTATTGTAGTCATTGTCCTAAATTTGATCTCTGGTACAAAAAAAAATGCTTTTTTGACTTATTTTTTTAGATCATTGTTACTCACATGTGGAATTTTTTTTACCCTTTCAGTACTGGGGATTGAACTCAGGACCTTGCACTTGGGAGGCAGGTGTTTATGCTGCTTACCTATCTCCTTGGCCTTGTAGAAACCTGATGATCTCTTATATGTCGATTTTATTTTAATCCTGAAATTACTGAATGTGTTTGTTAGTTTTAAACTATTTTTGAAGTCCGTAAGTTTTCTTTACATATAAGTAATAATTTCATCTTCAAACAGGGACAATTTGTCTTCCCCTTTCCAACTTAGACATGCTTTATGAAGATAGGATATGTATTCAAACAAAGCCTCCATTGTACCAATATTTATGCTTGCATAATTTCTAGACTATCTACTTTGGGTGTACATGCTATTAAGCTGTAGTTTATTCTACCTTTGAAAAAATATCTCCTTTATAAAAAGAAGAAACCCCAAGTTCTGATTTATTTCACCTATTTCTCTGTTAAGCAATGGTCACAGGACCGAAGACTATGTGGCGTGAGGACAGAGACATGACTGCTGTGTTGCGGAGGTGGAAGTGGTTTTGCAAGTCCCTGGGTGGTCTGGCTGCATTTCCGAGCTGAGCTATAACCACCTTGAATGTCATGGGATGCCTTGCCCAGGTTGCACAATGAAACCATTAAAACCCAGCAAACCAGTTGCTCCACTGTTTTAGTTCTGCTTCTTCTGTGTCCACATCAGGTTATTTCCAAGCAAATGTGGTTTAATAGAATTTCTACCTCCTGATGAGAAGGACTGTAAAGCTGTCTGTGAAGAAAAAAAAGAAAAAAAGAAAGAAAAAACTACTTTGAAAATATGCTGCGAGCCATCAGGGGCTCAGAAAGCCTTATAGTCTTGCTAAAATCCAGGTTCAACCAAGAGGTGGTGATACCTGACACAGTGTCCTACACAGCCCGTGGTCACTCCTCCCACCACCCCAGGGAGGCTACCCAGACTTCAGTCCTCATCCTGGCTCTGTGGCTCAGGTGTGGTTGGTATGGCGTGAAGGTGAAGGAGAAACTCCCACTTCTCACCAAAGCCAGAGGTCAGCGTGGCCACTGGACTAGGAGCCACTGGGCACTTCCTGCTGTGGGCCAAAAGGTGGGCGAGAAAGAGGAGCCTGCAAATCATCCTGACAGAAGGGCATATGGAGACCCAGCTTTGACTGTTTCAAATTTCTGTAGTTTTTTAATACAGTGGTCACAACAAGCAGTCATCTATTTCCTTTGAAGTAGGTGATTCATTTTTATTCTTTGTGTTCTGCCTTCCAAATTTATTTTGAGAGGAATGCATATTAACTAAGTTTGAACTCAATTTTAATTTGTATTCAGTTCATTAACTCTTCAAGTATTAGTCCTTCAGGGAAAAATAAAACCCTGGAAACTTTAGGAAAGGATCTGGAAAATTCATTTGCGAAAAGAGAAAAAGAAATGAATGGCCAACACATCTCTGGGCAGTTCTGTGTCTTAACTTTTTTCTACTGCCAGGATTTGAAACATCCAGAGATTCTGTTTGCAAAAACTGCTTTTGCTTAAGATTCTCCTTTTTTTTGATCTGTTATGTAATGGTTAGGGCCTCTCCTGCATTGCTACATTACAAAGGTAACTCAGGGTTTGAAACTACAGAGACACACACATGATATTGACCTGTGTAGTAAACAAATGATTACTGCAAGCTCAGTCACCAAGTGCCAGAGACATGAAGCGTCCAATCTATTAGGAAAATATAGAGAGCATGAGCAAAAAATACAGATCCTGCTCTGCCATGGGTGGAACACAGCTGGGGTGACTTAGTGACTTACTGGGACCTTGTTTCAAAATAAAGTTTTTAAAAAGGCCAGGGATATAGTGCACTGTAAAAGTCTTTGGTTCAAGCCTTAGCATCTTAAAAAAAAAAAAGATACAAGTATTTACAAGAATTCATTACTCTTTCTACAAGCTGCAGCAATCTGAGTTCTTTATAAAGATGTTCCATACCTTTCATTATAAAGAATTTTTAAGGTATATGTTTGTTACTCATAATGAGCACGTTTATCATGTATATACGATATTAACTTCTTTATAAAGATACATACTTATGCCTAGCTGTATAATCTTTAGCTACCACAAGGAGCGACATCGCTTCTTATTTCACTATCCCATTGTCATTTTCCAACGTAAATGTGCTAGGAGTGCTTAGTGAGTGACTATTACCAGATTTATGGAAGTGTAGAGGTGGCCTTTCCTGTTACGATTGTCAGGGAGAAGCTGCTTCAAGTCTTACAGTATTTTCCCCACCTCAAAACCATTTTTTAAAAAGAACCCCAGCCATGCTAGGGCAGTAAATAACTCACCAAAGTTAGGTTTCTTTTTAATTCTAATGACTTAGCTTGTACATTAGCTTATAGAGTGGGAGGTCTTTAACCCCTTTCTGGCCCATAAAGTGTTGAGTTAAGAAGGGCGGGGGGGAAGAAAAGTGATAAAATAAGAATAAAATGGAAACAAAACTTTGTAAATGAGGAGAGGAAGTGTGTTAGAAGGGAGGGGAGGGAACCAGAAAGAAAAGAAAGAAGAAACAAGACGTCATGTTCAGGGCCTGGGAGATAGCTCTGTGACGCAAGTGCCTGCCCGGCAAGTGCAAGGTCGTGAGTTTGAACCCCAGTCCCACAAAAAAAAAAAAAAAAAAAAAAAAAAATCATGTTCAGGTACACATTCCCTATGATGAATGTGAATGTTGTGTACATCTAAATTGTACCAATACACTTAATGCAAAATTGGGGGGGGGGAAAGAATGTTTCGGTGACATGGTGGGTGGCCCTAGACCCAGGAGCACAGGGTGAGCTCGGCTTGGCCGGCACAGCTCTCGGACCCAGTTCCCTCCTCACAAGTGTCACACGCTCAGATCGTCACCGAACTGGGATGGGGGCTCAGGAAGAGATGCTTGCTCCGGAACCAGCTACTGCACCCCTACTTCTTAACCCACCCCAGCTTATTAACGTTTTCATTTTCTAACGCATGTCTACAAATGTCAACTTACACCTTCTCCAGGGTGCTTTCCCTTAGGTGCAAGTTTCTCAAGGTGACTGAGGACCATGTGACCATCCTCCCTGACTTATCACTTTCCCCGTTAAGATATGCCTGGCAGGGGAGCAGAGGACTCTCCTGGAGGTGTGGCTTTGGGGTCTCTCTGGTCCCCAGCCCCTCAGCTCTCTGCCTCCACAAGCTTCACTTCCACCTTCCCACCAGCTGATGATGGAATCCCCTGCACCTGGAGCCGAAGAAAACCTCTGCTCCTGGAGGTTGTGGGTGTCGGGTGTTGTGTCCAACCCAGAGAAGGCTACGACAGTCTACACCGCTCATGCCTGAATCCCCTGGGGTGCTTGTGAATCACGAAGACTCATCCGCCACCCCAACTCCACCCCAGAAGGGTGGGTCAAGGTCTCTCAGGGGACGCCTGGGAGTGGGGCTCCCGGGCACTTTCAAGACCAGCAGCTCCGCTATGGGGGAAGTGTGGACATCAAACAGTAGGACCAAGACGAGGGACCCTGCTCCTGCCTGCCCCTTCTTTGTGTCCAAAGTGAGGGCCATCCAACAGAAAAGCGGGGACCCGCAATCCAAAGGGGGCGTGGAGAATCTTAGTAACCATGCATGACAAGTTGCAACTTGCCAGGAAGCCCGTCAGTTGTGTGCTGGGATTGAGAAAATGCGTGTTTGAAAGTGTGCCTTAAATTACAGGTCGCCGAGCCACGCGTTGCCTTGGTGTTGGGCAACCGCGACTCTTCAGATGCCGGCTTTCTGAGAAGCGTCATCCCGAGTGACGAGTCGAGTCTATGTTAGCGCCCCTGAGACTGAGGTTAGTTTTTTCAGCGGAAACCACCCCGTTCTTGTGCAGAAGACATGCACCTCAACCAAGGTGAGGATCAAGGTGATGCTGAGTGTGCCTTTTTTTTTTTTTTTTTTAAATGCTTTTTAGTACAGGGGATACGGGGTCTACAGGATCTCACTATATAGATCAGATTCGCAGTGATTCTCTTGTTTTCATCCTCCCAAGTGTTGGGATTCTAGCTGTGTGCCACCACGCCCAATCTCAAGGGCCTTCTCAGCGTGCCCCATGGGCACAGCACGCTGGGCATGGAACCCGGCCTCAGCTCTCCGCCTAAGCAGGCGCTTTAGTCTGCTGAACTATCAGGCCAGCCCTGGAGCGTGTCTTTTGACCTTGATGGAGCTGTGTGAGCTCCGTTTGTACCCAGGAATGTTATGGGGACTCTGAATATTATCCAGGCTTATTAGAGTGTTTCGGAAGTCATGAGAGTAGAAACAGGCCTGAGAAATGGGCAGATGATGTCATGCTCATCCAGACGATGCTCAGTGTCACAGGTCACCGCTCCAGTGGTTTCTGTCAAGTAAAAACCCTCTGATGCAACCTCATCTGCCTTCTTCCCCAGATCTGGCACCATGTGACTTCTGGCTCTCCCCCAAAGTCAAAAGGACCAGGAACGGTAAACATTTGTAATCACGTCAGAACACTGAGGCAGCCAGAACAGCTCAACTAAAGACCCTTCTGCAAGATTACCTCAGAGCTGCTGCAGAAAGTGGCAGGAACCATGGAAAAGATGTGTTGGAAATGAGTAGGATTTTGAGGGTGATTAATGGCAGCGTGTCTTCTACCATACTAATTTTCTTAAAAATCTGTAAATATTCACTGTAGTTTTTTATTATACTTTCAAGTTGTAACAGTTACTGTTGATTCAATGCCAGCTTCTTGGGCTGGGAAAATAGCTCAGCAGCATGGCAAGTGCAAGGTTATGAGTTCGATCTCTGATACCAAGAAAAAAAAAAGTGGTAATAATGACAGCTTCTTGTACACAACAAGTGTACGAACAAAAAAGCCTATATATTTAGATACATTAGAAATATATACCAAATGAAAAAATATTTGTTCTAGAATCAAGGAAATTGGCAATATGTATATGTTTTCTTAGTTGCTAAGTCACTTATATTAATAGTTACCCTTTAAAATATGCAAATATGCCATGAGATTTAAATGTTTAGCCATTCTCATTCTTTTAACTTTCTTCTTTTGTCAAATTGTGGGTATTTTTGCCAATGGGATATACTACATAGGCAGGTATTAGGGCCAAACTCTACAACCTGATCTGAAATAGGAACACCTCACGAAAGATTCAAAGGCCAACACAAGTTTTCAGGGAATCAAATTCTGTATACTCAGTTTCTCTTTAAAACTAATCTGCCCAAGGACACACTTTTGCAGCTCTTCTTTCCCACCTTCCCCTCCCCACTATCTCACATTTTAAAGGAGAAAGGCCCCCCTGAACCTAACCTGACGACTATACCCTGGGTAGAAAAACACTACCTCTCCCTGGGTGGGTAGAGACCCAGTACAGGGTTTGGCATTGGCAGTGAGAGAGGAACCACATCAATAAACATATAACAAATCCATTTGCAGTTAGGTGCTTTCCTAGTTTGCTTTCAATAAAATCGAAGGAAACTCAGTGACTCAACTAACAAATTACTAAAAATAGACTAGTATTAAAAATACATCATGATACTAGTTTTTACCAAGATTTTTCACATGATTCAGACAGAACAGAAGAAATGGAGGACATCGCTTCTAACTTCATCTACATTTAAACAGACAAAATTCTCAGTATACAGACTGATGGTGAGATAGCTCGGTGGACTAAGCGCCTGCTTAGGCAAGTGCAGGGAATGGAGTTTGATGCCCAGCACCACATGCCTCATCAGCCCTGTCCTCAGGCATGCTGAGCCACCACCCAGTCTGGGTGTGGTGGCCCATGCCTGTACTCCCAGTGCTGGGAAGGCTGAAAGCAGGAGGATCACTATGAGTCTGAACTGCATAGTAAAACTCTGTATCAAATACATAAAAAAAAAAAAAAAAAAGAATAATGAAACAGAAAAACTGGTGGGATACAACTGAGGTGAACCATGTCTCAATTTTACCAGTAAATATATACATATTTTTTAAACAGGGTCTCAGTACATAGTTCAAGCTGGCCTTGAACTTGTTTATACAGCACAGGCCAGACTCAAACTCATGGCAATCCACCTGTTTCAGCCTAAAAATACTGGGATTATAGACATACACTCCCCACCCAGCCAGTAAATAATCTTTATCTGCAGATATTTGGCCTAATTTTCACAAAACCAGGCAGTCTTCATCTAGCACACTAGAGGCGTTAAGAAAAAGTTTACTTTTTCTATTTAATGTTATCAAAACATATATTTTCCTGTTGTTTTTACTAACAGATGCCAATAATTGAAATGACAACTCAATTTAGAATAATTTTTAGGCATAGTTTTATAGCCACAGGAATTAAGCACATATAGTTTTGAAAATTTATAATTTACTGTGATATGATAATCAATTGAAAGACTTTCAGGAACTAAAGTGTATCATAATAAAATGAAATTGTTGATGGAAAATGAAATAGAAATATGATTTCTGGGACAGAAAGGAAACATACAAAATGTTTGCTTACTAAAGAAGAGCTTTTTAATACATTTTTTTAAAAAAATAGACGATGTGGCTGGGTGTGGTGGCATATATCTGTAATCCCTACACTCAGGAGGCTGAGGCAGGATAGCTGGCATCAGGTTGAGGCCAGCCTGGAATGCATAATGTGTTCAAGGCCAGCAAGAATTACAAAGTGAGATCCTGTGTCAGACAAATAAACAAAAAAGATTATGTGAAAATTAGATCTTATTAGACTTATTTTTATTTTATTTTATTTTTTGTGGTACCAGGGATTGAACTCGTGACCTTGTGCTTGCCAGACAGGTGCTTATGCCACTGAACCATATCTCCAGCTGGAAGCATTTTTGAAATTCTATAATGTTTTATTTCAGAATGGTAATATTCACAGTACACTGGAAGTTACATCCTTTGCAATTATGTTTTAATTTAGGATGAAAGATTTTTAGACATCAGCTTAGTAATGGGCAAGAGGAGACAAAGCTTTACAACATTCTTTTAGGGGTGGTTGCAAGTAAGAAGTTTGCAGGGTACTATTTTGGGCACCAGTCCTGGGGACAGTGTGTAGAGCAAACTAGGAAAGGAAAGGATTGAGGAACTGGACAGCACCAGTGAGAAGACAGCTGATTTTTTTCCAGACCTCTGTAATTTCAGTCACATTCAACTCCCAGCCATGGAAATGGAGGGACCAAAATCAAAGCTACTAGGCAACGTCAATTAGTGGCAGTTGTCTGTGCTTCCTTTCCACTTAGGTTTTCAGTAGCATCAACCTGTGTGAACTGAGGTTTTCCTTCTCTGTGGGTGGCCTTATCTCCTTCCTCTCAAGTTGAGTTCAAAGCTGGGCTTAGGAAACAGAAAGGTCAAGGTCTTGGCCAGGAAGTGTTTATAGTCTGGTGGAGAATCTGCCTACAGCCCAGGGCGATGCCAAGTTGTCCTATGGGACCTGGGTGGTGGACCCCTCTGTCCTTGGCAGTAGCTAGAGCTGGCACTGTGTGTCCCACACCCTCCTGCAGAGTCTGCGTGTCACCTGACAGCCGACAATCACATGAGCACAGCTCTCTGGACAGCAGAAATGAGGCCAAGGGGCACTTCTGAGGTTTCTAACAGCAAGCAGGGATGTGGGTACTCCAGGGCACCAACGTAGCAGAGACCTCAGGGGCTGGTGCCAGGTTCTGGGGTTGCCAAGGACATTCATGTGGCATGGATCTGGGCTGAGGCAGTGCCAAGATTCTGCATTCAGGACACGGTCTCTTGATACCCCTTTTTTTTAGACAGTCTCACTATGCAGCCCACACTGGCCTTACACTTGTGACTCTCCTGCGTCAGCCTCCGTAGGGATGAGATTATAGGCATGTACCTCCACCAGGCATGTGCCACCACATTCCTCCATTTTCTAATCAGGCCACAAGCAAAAAATAGTTTGGTCTACACTCCTGGTAATCATTCTTGGAATTCTGGAGCTTGTTTTCCCAATCTTTCCAACAATTGTGTACTGAATTAATCATACAAATGCTACTCGACTTACCATCAGGTTACAACTTGAAAAACCCACTGAGGTTGGAAATATTATCGAGTAGAAAATGCCTTCAACACACCTCAGCCCCTGCACGTCACAGTTCAGCAATGCAGTCTGCTGTGAGCACGCATTGTTTGTCCTCATGGTCACAGGAATGGCTCAGAGCTGCAGCTTGCGGGCAGCGTCAGGAGGCAGCAACATGAAAGGAAGTGAGGTAAGCGGACAGGACCCACACGATAGCCTTAGCCCAGGAAAAAGAGCAAAGTGCACACTATGATTTCTATTAAATGTTGATGCTTTCATGCCACGATGGTATTGAAAATCCTAAGTCAAACCACAGAAAATCAGAATATCATCAATTTAGGGACCCCAACGGCTACGAATGTAGCTCAGTGGTAGAGTGCTTACCTAGCATTCCAGAGGCACTAGGTTCAAACTCAGTATTACAAAGACAAAAAGAAAACAGGAATTCTGAGACCTGAGAATGTGTTCATTGCTCATGCTTTAATTCTCGGAACTGGTCTCTGGCACGGCTCATTGTGGGAGGTCTGCCCTTTGGGCCACAAAGGCCATGCTGAACAGTGAGGGCAAGGGCTCCTCGTGAAGATACCTAGGTGGAAGCTTCCTAGGCACTGAACCTCTGTACGCTGTGCTCTGATTTCTCTTGTGAGTTCCACTCATTTGTGGTGCTCTTCTCCCCCATTCTCCACAGTACATGTTTCTACATGTAGATCATTACTCTTGGCGTATTGATTCCTTTTAATTGTATTTAAAAGTTCAGTGGGGATCTCATTTAAAAGGCTGAATTCTCAATGAAACCCTGAGGTGTGGCTGGAAGTCACAGCACATTCTGACTCACAGGGATGTTGGACTACGCCTTGACAATGCTCTGACGTCAGTGTCTCACCACTTCCGTGGGTAGGACAAGGAGTAGGTTCTAGCACCTTCCCTCTTCCTGGTACTGCAAGAAAGAGAAAAGAGAGAGGCAGGGATAGCCCTGGGTTATGAGCTTGAATGGCTAGGGTTGTGATTGCAGCACTGGCTCACACAGGGAAACTATGAAGGGAAACCAGTTTGTGGGAGAAGATACCAGGATCCACCTGAGACCTGTTGGGTTTGCCATCCGAGCGGAGACACTATCCTGTGGGCAGCCAGTGAAGTGGACTTGATGACTCAGGTCTGGAGGTTGATTAGTGGGTTGGTGTCTCAGTTGAGACTCGGAGAATCACTACCATGGCTAAATTATTTCTTTCATGTGGTTCTACCATGGTTGTCTTGAGGAGGACATCAATCTATTAGTATCATTCCTAACTTGACAAAGTCCAATGTAGTTTGGATTTTGTTGTTTTGTCTAAGGAGAAAAGTGAGATTTACAGCAGAAAAATCAGTGTCACAGGTAGCCCCGAAGAGATGTTGAGGGCTCAGCTCATTCTCTTAGAGTTCTCTTCTCTTTCTCACAATCTTCCCCTTTCCTCTAGCTCACTCTGAGTTACATCTCAGCTGTACAAGCTACCTGGGGAAAAATTATGTAGGGTAAAGGAAAGAGAAGAGAATATAAGCCAAGACAAGGAGTGGCACTGTAATTGTATCAGCGGGCCATAAACCAGTTCCGGATAAATAATGATGTTGCTACAGTGATCTCTCAGGGCATGGTGTAGCGATGATCTCTAGACTCTTCTTCCAAGATTGTTAAACAAGTGATGGTACTTACAAGTTGAGAGAAACTCTAAGTCATGCCAGGAATGTGTGACAGGAGATGCTCCTATAACAGTGACCAAAGACATCCCTTTGCTAATGGAAGTTAGGCATAAAGAAAGGCAAGATAAAACACTTCACCCCCACATCTTTTAAGCTCAAACCAAAAAAAAGTAGCAAGCTGAGCACTGCAAAGACTGGGCAGCACATTTGTTGAGCAAGGCAGTGGTGCAGGGTCTGTGTGAGGTATGAGGTGCTGGACCTGAGTGGAGGGCACTGTTCCTCTTGCTCTGCATGTGGAGGTCTCAGGTTCTCAAGGATTAGGGTCCCATCATTCTGGCCAAATGTAGCCATTTAACTTTAGCTACCTCCTGGATACTCCAGAACAGCCACATGGGGGGAGTAGGACTTCCACAAGAAGCTTTGGGGGGAACTTGATGTGGCACAGAGCACCATCACATGCCGGTAGGAAATAGCATCTGCCCAGCTCCGTAGATGTAGATGCAGTGGAGGAGAGCCCAGACTTGAGTGGAAATGATGGAGCTGTTTGTGAAGACCAAAATCACTGCAAGTAGAAAAGATCTGGGGGAGAACTATCTGAACTTGACATTGAACATGTTTGCTTTGAAGAATCTATAAGATACCAAAATGAAAATATCAAGTGAATAGTTGGTTAGGCAGGCTTGGAACTAGGAGAATTCATGTGGGATCCATACACATGTTAAGATTTCTCTGCCTGGAGATGGTGCCTTTGTCTATTTATGGTGCTGCACATGGGGTGTGTGCGGGGTGTTACAGCTGTGCATGGAGAGCCACAACACTGGCGGGCTCACAGTGACCAGCAGTTGGTATCTCACAGTTTTGGAGGTTGGAAGCCCAGGAGAGAGGCCTCAGAGGATTCAGCCTCTGCTGTCCTCTACTTCCTAGTTACCGGTGCAGTGCAGGTCTCCTGTCAGAGGTGGGGGTGGAGCTCTCAGGGTAACCTCGTGCAGTAGAAAGGGCAAGGAGGCTCTCTGGGTCCTTTTTTTTTTTTTTTTTTTGGAGAATTCATATTATGAGTCATTTGTCCTCAAGTCCTGATCGCCTGAAGGCCTTACCTCAGACTGTGACACTGACAACCTGGTTTCAATGAGAATTTGGGGTAAACATTGGATCTATAGGAGATGGTCGTTACAGTGTGGTTGATAATCTCTCAGGAGGCAAGTCTCAGATATAAAATTAGAATCAGCTGGGTAGATTGTTGAACCAACATGACCACACCCTCAGAACGTCTGATGCTATTGTACTTTCAGATAGGATGAGCTTTTTTAAAAAGACTTTAGAAATATACTGGTGAGTTACTTTCCAGAGAACTCATGAGAACTTACAGTTTTACTAGCTGAGCATGAAAAGGCCATATCCTCACAGCCTTTCCACACTGAATATTGCAATTTTGAAAAATAGTACAAACAGGAAAGTGATCTCATTGCAGTTCAACTTCAGTTATCAGTGTGGCCTTGGAATTTAGAAAATCGCTCAGGACACAGGTGGTGCTTTTTTCTTTACATTTTAAAATAACATTGGCAGTCCTTGGTTTTTGATAAGGAAAACCTTTCCGTTTTTACACATTTCTATTTTAGTGCATTTATCCCTATGGCCCTTTAGTACACCGCTGCTGTTCTTCACCGGAGACTGTTCGCACAGACGCCACGAATCCCGATGTGTGTGACTTCAGGGTGTCGGGTCTGACTAGTTACCTTTGTGGCTGTGATGAAAATTCCCTGCTGCTGCTCTTAGTCCAAGTGGAGTAACACGAATGTGGCTTGGCGAAGGCTGCAGGCAGTCTGCGTCTGTACGGAACATTAAGTAAAAACATGACATTGTCATTTGAGCTGACCCAAGGCTGTCCTGTGACATTTTAAAGTGGCAGAGGCTCAGAAATTCTTCCGCTAAATGTAGATCAGAGCTGAATGGCCCTGTACACTGCACATGACCTCATGTTCCCCTGCACAGCCCCTTAGCATGTGAAAGCCAGGCAGCAAGGAAGCCACTGACGGCCAAACCAGAGGCTGCTGGGAGCTCTTCTGTCTAGTCACTGTGGCTCTTGTGTTCAGAATTGGCCTGTTCTTCAGGCTGCCTCCTTTAGTCAATGACATTAGGCAACTGGAAATTACATGTCAAATTCTGCTTCAGGACACTTCCTTGGCCTGCAGCCTCGCCTGTTGGTTTATCGCCACATCTGCCTCAACACCCTGTGATCACACGGCTTGGCACCTGATAGTCTCAATGCAGTGATGCTGAGCTTTGGTCTGGCCTGATGGCTGTGAAGAAAACATTTTCCTGTCATCATCCAATTGTATTTCTTAAACATTCACCTAAGAGTGCATCATAGCTCAAGATGATTCCTGGCCCTTTAAAGTAAAGGATAGCCAGCATATTTGACAGGTAAAATGCTCTCTTCACCTCTAAAGGATGCTGAAGCTGGGAAAATAGCTCAGTAGTCTAAGTGTCTGCCTGGCAGGACCCGAGTTCCTTCCCCGGTATCAAGTTCATTCCCAGGTATTGCATATGTTGTCAGCCCTCGAAGCCCAGGTGTGCTGTGCCAGCTACTGAAACCAGGAGTGGTGGTACATGCCTGTAATCCCAGCAAGGGGGAGGCTGAGACAGGAGGATCGTTAGGAGTCCAAGCTGCATAGTGAGACCCTGTAACAAATAATTAATTTTAAAAATTTAAAGGATGTTGGATTGTACTCTGAATTTCACTGTGGATACAGAGGTTTGGAGTCCTCTGGCTTCTCTTTGATGGGGAGAGAGTAGAGTTGGTGGTCTGGGCTTGAGCTCAGCAGACAGCCCTGTACAGCACAGGGCTTGCACATCACCCCTGCCCCTGCTGGGCTGGGAGCAGTCGAGTGCAGGCAGAAGCCCTCCCTGGGAAAGTGAGCCAGCTGTTTGTCTGCTCGCCGCTGACCCAGAGCAACTCTGCATTTCTCAGGACTGGTTCTCTCATTAGTGGAGTGGGGAAATTCGAGTCTTACAGAGGTTTTGTGAGAATGAGGAAGCACACAAGACCAGGGGCAGGGACTTCCCTTCCCTTCTTTACCCTGGGGCAGGCTGGGGGTGTTCACCGTGGGACCAAGGTTCAGAAGGTGTGTTCTTTATTAATTAATAAAGAACGCAGTTTTTGGATAGGAATGGCTGGGCTTCAAGGGCTTGAGGAATTGTTTTATGGCTTTGAGTTGTCAGCATGGTGCCCCATCCAGCCCGTAGGAATAGGAATATCTCTTAGTGGCCAAATGTTCCTCCCTTCTAAGCCTCCCAACACAAATTTGTGAAGAGGAAATTTCCTTGGACTTCGTGTCCCAGTAGCCAGTAACTGTGTCTGCATATTATGCATGCTAACCAGGAGTCTGATCTTCTGTATGATTTCCTCATTTCTTTTAGGGTCTATGGTGATGAAAGGAGGAGACTGAAGGACAGAGTGTGATCCTGTTTGGTGCTCCATTGAAACCTTCTGGTAGTTGGCTTTCCTTTTGATGGAGATTTTTCACAATTATAGTGACACCATAATTAGAATTTCCAAAAAATCACACATTAGATAGATGTTGGCTGGGGTTCAGATCCCATCGATGCCAGGCAAGATGGAACAACTCAGCTTAGACATCACGCATATCCAGTTGCTAAAATAAGATCCCTAGTATTTTTGACTGAGATGTGGTCAGCTTAGTCACACTGCTGTATTTGCTCTAAGAAAAAATATTTTCTACATTACTTTTAATTTCAGCCTTTTAATCTATGTCCCCATAAATAGTTTGAACTTTTTTAGCCTTTTCAAATTAAATAGATGTAATTACCTGAATATATTTTTCTTTAAGAATTCCTTTGCTAGTTGAAATTTCTCCGGTTTAACTGAGTTAATGGCAAAGTTGTGGAAGAGCTAGGCAGGAGCAGAGGGGGAGCTCCAACTTAGATTCTAGGGGCCATTACTGGCCAGTTTTTTCACACTGGTTATATCAGATCAGTTTTCTAGCCCTCGTTTCCTTAGTATTAGGGACTTGAACAAAATGATCTCCATGGTTTCTTTTGAAAATTTAAGTTATAGGAATTTATCTGTTGCATAAACCAAGCCCCAAATTCCTGTCTGGGAAATTCTGAGTCTTATGGAATTGTTAGTGGGATCAGGAATTTTCCAACTATTTCCCATCATTCCTTCCTTCTCCAATGAAGTGCCTTTGATGATACATTTCTAAATATTATTTTATAGAAACAGTAATTTTACATTAAACTCAAAGGCATATGGACAAAAAGAGAGGTTCAAATTAGAAACATCTCTAAAATGTTTCATATGATAATGAGGTTATTCAATAAACTTGCAATAGTATTCAGCTAATTTAGTATTATACTTTACAACTTATCTCTATAAAGTCTATTGAGCAATGACTTTACTATTTTATTTAAATTTATATAAGTTGACATTAGCGAGGATACCTCAAGTAACTTCTATCACAACGTGTGACTTAAGTCCTAAATTTACAGTCATATTACATTACAATGTCCTTACCTCTTCTGGTACACTGAAAAAGGTAGATGATGTTGTCCAACCACATCTTTGGACAGATGACTTTTACTATTTTTAAAAAACTGATAACAGAAATTCAGTAAAAATTGAGTATAAAATGATTGAGCCAATTGGACCATCATTCTATGTTTTAAAAAGTGAGGTTTGAGTGGAAAATTGAGAAAGCAAAAGTCTACTAATAATAGGAGGTGGGTGTATGAACAGAGTAAGTAGATTGTTGTGGCAGATATGTGAAATTGTTGTAATTCTGAAGAACCACATCCCCAGTTTTTGTCACCTTCTCAGCAAATGGTGGTTTCATGTTCGGAAAAAGATGTACTGAATGTTGAGCTGAGTTCATCAGAATCTATTCATTCAATGGG
>PVKN010004037.1:0-34819 GCA_004027915.1 Capromys pilorides
CTCTAGTGACCCAGGACATTGGAGCAGGACACCAGGCTGTGGAAAATGTCCCTATCCAGCCTCATCTCTGCTTCCTTTCATTCCCAGAATAATGGATTTCTCAGGCCCATAGTGTGCATGTGCACAGGTGCACCAACCTGTGCACACGGATTCCCACACTTGTGCTCTTGCTCACACTCCAGCATTGGTTGGCTGCCCCCCTGCTGACTTCTTCAGAGTTTGCCTTTGCCATTGCTGCTGCCCTCACCACCCTTTCTGGAGTCCCCCACTTCCTTGTCTTCAATACCCAAGCCCCACCCGGCCCTGGTGGAGCAACCCAGGCAAGACACATGTAAAAATCACTCTGGCAAGAAGCATGTAAGAGCAGGACAAAGTGAGCGGGGCAGATCTCCTAAGAAAACCTTGCATACAGAGGGAGGAGCACTACATTTCTGGGTAGTATGGTGACATGGTCTCACTCTTCTCTCACAGTAATTTATGAGATCGAGGGCCTGTAATCAGCCATCAGTATTATATGACCTTGGAGCTCAGCAGCATTTTTCAAAAGTTTGTGGAAGAATATTCCAACTGCAGTGTTCAACATTCCTCCAAATGGAGAATTGCCTTACCAGATAGTATGAAATGGCAACATTACATTAATTAACCTGGTGTCCCTGACAGTGGCTACTATGAAAGAGAGGAAGACAAAGAAAAAATAGAAACCCACAGGCATTAGTGAGGAGGTAAGATGGCACAGCTGCTGTGGAAAATAGTACAGAGGTGCTCAGAAAGTTAAACAAGACTCTCACATAGCCCAGCAATCCCCTCAGGGAAGGGCCTGAAGGGAATGGGAGGTATTGGCCTTCCCAGGTGCATAGCAGCATTGGTCACAGTAATGTGTGAAAGTCATTGGTACATGACCATGTAAATAATTGTGATCTTCACGCATACAGAATGGAATACTGCTCAGTATAAGCAGGCAGGCAGTCCTAGTGGATGCTCTGACATGGATGAGACACAGAGATGTTTTGCTGGATGAAATAACCAATCACCAAGACACAGGTGCCACATGGTTCCACTGACATAGACACAGAGTGGTCAGAATCAAGGAGAAGAAAATAGAACTGTGGTGGCTAGGAACAGGTGGCAGGGAATAAAGAGCCACAGTTCAAGATGTCCCTGGGCCACTGCCCTCCTGCAGGAGCCCCTGAAGGAAGCCCCTCCACCTCACAGCAGATGCACTCCCAGTAGTGGCCTCCTCCTGTCCTCAATGCCCACATCTGCTGGGTGAGGCACGGACCACAAAGTGTCCATGAGGGCTGCACAGAGTTCAACCCAGGTATGGATGAGGAGAGGTAGGACCCAGCCAAAGACTCGAGGGGGAAAGGGTGAGGCAGGAGGCAGACAGATGGGCTAGGCAGAGAGTGTAGTAAAGGTGAGAGCTCAGAATACCTAGATGGGGGACTTGGTTGGCTTCAGCCTCAGCCTGCACAGTGGTGTTCATATGGGTCTAATGCACATTTGGTCCTGACCACCTGGTGCTGCACACAGTGGCCCTGAACAGTGTGGACCTTGTGACTGAGAATGGGACAGGGCCACCTAGTCCTAGCTCCGTCTCTCCCTCGGTGCCATCTCAGGGGATCTGAGGCTGCTGGGACCTGGGGGCTGCCCAGCGACCTTGAATTGGGTGCCCTAAATGACAGCTCCAGGCTCCTGCTCAAGTGTTCTAGCAAGAGACAAGCAGCTCATGCACATTTCGGATTCATCCTCAGAGTCTTCTAAGGCTGATGCTGCAGGGTCCTGGCTCTCCAGACTCAAGTGAGGATGGAAAGGCCACCTCTCCCTATCTTTCCTGGGTGCATGGAAGCCGTAACGTGGGACAGGTGTGGGCAGTGGAATGAGAATACTGTGCCCACACAGGGAAGTTTGCCCTAGAGCATCAGAAGTGTGTCCTGGAGCGTGGGAAGTGTGTCCCAGAGTGCAAGACTTGTGTGGAAAGCATAGCGTTGGCCTGGGTCCTGAAGTCAGAGGTCCCCTCCGCCTCTCAGTCCTGGGTCACTGGTGCAAGCAAGCACTACACACTGTGTATTGAGTTTAACAGGGGGAACTTTGTACTGTGGGGGATCTTCACCCCAAAATTTATTTTGCTTTTTCTCTAGTGTTTTTACTGAAATGATGAAAGGGACAGGGCAAGGTTGGAGCTTCAGCTCCTTGTGAATCGGAGCTGATTGGACCCAGGGCTTTTGCCTGCCCTCTTCCTTTTCTTTGGTTCCTTCCTTGGGCCTAGTGACATCTCCTTTAAAGGAAGAGCCCTGGATACCCCTGTGCATGGATGGGGAAGGCCAGAAACAGTGCTGCAAAGACCCCAGCAAAGCAAAGGTGCAGCTGGCTTAGTTTCCAAATTGAACACTTTTTCAGCTGACCTAAGCATGGCAGGAACCTACCACCTTCTGGCTCTCGGATGGCTGCTGTTGCCCCAGGCACATCTAAGATTAAGGCAAGAAGTGGGAAGGTAGGCAGCTCTGACTCAGAGACTTCCATGGCCAGAGCAGGGTCATGGGGCTACTCTTGGTTATGAAGGGCAAGGATGAGGGTTTAGCTTTACTAGCCTCAGGGGAGGGTTGGGGAGATGAAGGCCCCCAGTCCCCTCAGACACAAGGGGCTTCCCACTCCACACACAATCTTGGCATACTCTGTGGCTGTGCAGCAGTCAGCCAAGGGTAGGGAATGGAGCTGATCAGGCTCAGGGTGGAGTGAGCATGGGCTGCAGACTGAAGCACTGAGGATGGAACCCAGGGGTTCCTCTCTGAGGCGGCTGGACCAGACCCAAGTGTGTTCTCTGAGTGTCCCATGCTGGAAGCCGACCCAATGTGGTGGTGCTGGGCTGTGGGCACCAAGAGTAGGCCTGGGGAGCAGAGATCCCAGGTGGACACCGCCTGCAGGGTTGGAGCATGGGTCCCACAGGATGCTTCCCAGGGAGTGGACAGCAAGAGCCCGCCTGGGCCTTGCCAGTCCCCACGCTGCCTCTTGTCTCACCTCCAGTCAGAGGCCAGTGGGTGTGGCCAGTGGGACCAGCCCATGCTGTGGCCCCTGAACCAAGGACTAAGTGAACTTCCTACCTGTGGATGGTACCATCCTCTGTCGTCTCTTTACAGCAACAGAAAACATAGGAGGCCCTCAGACAGTGTGGGGATGGGGAGCTGGGCCACTGGCGTGAAAGAGGCATGGATCTCTGGCAGCTTCCTGAGCACCTGGAAGTGGGGTCCCCAGGCCCAGCCTGCAGGCCACCCCTCTACAAGGAGGGTCCCACCCTGGAGGCTGCACTGCAATTTGCACTAAGCACATCTGGGCTTCCAGGTGCTGCCAGGTGTGATAGTGCTGCTGCCACAGCCATCTCAGGACAGCCCAGTGAGGGAGAGAGCCTATGGCCCCTGCTGATAAGGACTTCAGGTAGAAAGTCCGAGGTGCAGACAGGTACAGCTTGTGGCATGTGTGGTGCAGTTTTACTTGCCATGGCTAATTTATAAAATCTGGATTTGGGGTCTAGAAATATAATATGCTTAAGATCTATCTTATGTAATAGCGCTATGGCACCCAGTGTCCAGCACCCCTTGTATCTGACCCCAGAGCCAGAGGTCACTGCTGGAACCTCTCCTGCTGCCATTCAGGCTTGCTGGATGTGGGCATTACAAGGAGGCATGAAGAGCCATGCCTGTGGCTCAGGGTTTAGCTGCCAGCCTTGTCCCTTACCAGCCTTCTGTCACTGACATGGAACCAGGCAGCTGCATCTCGCCTACACACTGTGGGTGTCTCCCCTCCTTTGGCCTCCATGTCTCCATCGTGGGAAGGGCTGCCAGCCCCAAACCTCTTGCAGATCCTGCAAGCTGAGGAGCCCAGGCTGCTTCTGTCCTGAGCACTGTACCCCTGGGTGGCCAGGTGAGGTGCAAGTGTTGCAGTCAGTATTTGATGTGTTGAGCTTTGACCTGGATGTGCAGACAGGAAACTGGCCCAGAACTGCAACTCTGAGCACCCACAGTTCTGGTCAAGAGCAGCAAAGCAGAGAGGCTCATGTGACCAGTTGGCAAGAAAGTATGGACATAAGTGGTGGCAGGCATGGCATCTCTCAAAGGTGACCCCAGAGCTACAGCCCTGTGGACCAGAAAGTGCCCTTGGATAGATGCAGGGGCTTCCATCCTGGATCCAGGCCCCTGCAGGGCCCCAATGGGAGCCAGCAGGCCTGATAAAGAGCAGGTGGTACCTGCAGAGATGGGATGCCACCTGCTGGGTTCATACTTGGGGACCCACCCAGGGGGCAGCGGTTGGGAAGCCATGCATCCAGGTTCCAGCCACACTGGCCCGAGGGGGCTGAGCACCCAGCAAGCCTCACAGGTCGGACATCAGAGGCACAGGGGCTGTGACCTTTCAGAAGTGCAGTATCTGTGGGAGGGTGTGGAAGGAGGCAGGAGGGAAGCAAGGACCACCCTGCAGGCAGTGGCGCCCTCAGCCTAAGTGGAGCAGGCTGGGCTCAAGTGGGTGCTGGAGATGGTCTCGGGTGGCCAGGAGGCCCAGATTTACGAAGAGGGGTGGGAGGGAAGGAAGGGCAAGAGAGTGGGGTGCGGACTGGGGCACAGGATCCAGGGACACATCCTGAAGCTCTGTGTGGTCATTCATTGCACTGCCTGGGGCCTGCCTGGGTCTTGGGGCTGCTGGACCTATTCAGGGCAACAGGAGCCTGCTGTGCGGAGGAGGCCTACGGTGTGGAGGAGACACCTGCAGGGCATGTCGTCATTCTTGCTTTTGTGGCTTTCACTGATGAGGTGAATGACCCTGTTCTATATCAAGAACATTCCAACCTCTACTGTTCCTGGTGACAATAGCCATGCTTGAAATGCTTCTCACTGTGTAGACTTAAGCTCAGGCGCTGCAGTAGCTTGTATCTAGATGGCCCCCAAAACCTTGTGTGATCATGGATGGGAGGCTTCAAGGAGGCTGGATTAGGATGTCTGGTGCTGGGATTAACAGTGGTGCAGTGGGCACCTCCTAAGGGCAAACAGCCCAGATGGACAGAAAGGGGAGAAAAAAGCTACTTTGTTGCTTCACTGTTTTGCTGCCTTCTGCCTGCCTGCCATGGACTGTTTCCCCTCTAGGATGCCCCCTGCCCTCAGGATATCCACACCGCCCTGCCTCAGAGCCAGCCAGATATGGACTGAAACCTCTGCAAACTATGAACTAAATAAACCTTTTCTCTTTTTTAACTTTGGATGTTGGGTATTTTGTCTCAGCAACAAGAAAAGTAACCAAGACAGGCACAGACACAGTGTCCAGATGCAAAGGGTCACATTTGCTCCCTTGCTGTGGTCCAGACCTTCAAACCCTTGACCCTCAAGGCAGGGGCTCTGTGTGAGTTTCCTGGCGCCTCACTTTGTAGCCCAGATTGGTCTCAAACTTATAATGACCCTCCACGCCTAGCTTCCGGGTATCTCTTGATATAGCACTGAGTCTGCTTGCACTGGGACTCCTGCCTGTCCCTGGTTGGCTGAAGTCCACATGCACAAGAGCACATGGAGATGACCCACCCAAAACCCCAGTCCTTTGAGGAGAAGACCTTGGTGCCACCCCTGCCCTGCCTGTATCCCTGGGCAGTCTGGTTTATGGGCTGAGTGTACTTCCCCTAATCCCCAGGCCATCCAGCTCTGTGTTGGGTATAGACCAGGAGGCCAGGAAAGTCACCGTGGAATTGATTGATACAGTCACAGCACCTATGCACACTGCCTTCCTCAAGGTCACCAGTATGACCACCCTCTTAGATGATAGCTACACCTGGAGTGAACGTTCCCTCTACACTGAGCCAGGGATCTGTTGGCACAGTCAGGATCAAACTCTGGCACCTGGACTGTGCTTTCCTATTGCGTAGAAAAGAAGTAAGATGACCCTGACGCTGTTGAGGGTCAACAGACCACTCTGAGCATGTCGTGATAGCCCTGGAGGTGGAGGTGGTTGCTGCTTGCTATCCAGAAACTGGAGTGAATGGCTGTCCCTGAGCAGCAAGTAAGGGACCCTGCCACCTTTTCACAGGGGCCTCAATGTACTCATCTGTTTCTGCTGGGAAGCCAGCTGCTGGGTGTGCTCTTAGTCTGGGAGTCGGTCGATGAGTGGTGCCAGCCTAGTGATAGGACATTTTCATCCTGGAACGTGGATGCCCCCCATCTATCTAGCTCTGCCGTCATGTCTCCCAGTGGCGCCTGGCAGTTTTCAGCTTATAGATGTTTCCATTCCTTGATTAAATGTATTGCTAACTCTTTATTCTTTGGAATACTAACGGGAGTTTTCTGTGGTGGAATAGGAAGGATTTTGGCACTGGCCAGCCTGTGTGTGACTGTCCCTTAGCAAGTCCGTAGCCTTGGGCCAAGCCTGGGTCTCTCTAGGCCTCTGTTTTCTTCTCTAAAAGAGCCACCTAAGGAAACGTTCCCGTGTACCAAAGTTGCAGTGTTACTGTGTTTCCTTGTGACAGAGTTACTGGGTTACAGTGTTTTAGTGTATTGTAATATTTCAGTGGTACAATGCTTCTGTTTTAGCTTTATTCCTTTCTTTATTATGCTTGCAATAAAATTATTGTTTTTGATACATTGGACCTCTCATCCTGATATGAAGTCAAAATGGCCCCAGCAGACCTTGGGGAATACTGTTTACTATTATACTATAGATATTTTAAAGATCTTCCCATGCCTGTTTTTATCAGTGATAGAATTTTATCCATTTCATATTCTCAGATTTTACCTTTTGCTAACCCCCAACACATGCATTACCAGCAAGGTCTCTTGTTTGGTTTCCTTCCACCTGGACCCCACCTTAGTAAACTTATTAAGTTCTATTGCATCTTCAAAGCATGCCTAATATGACTCGCTTCACTTGATATCTGGCTCTAGCTTGTCTTTCCATAGTCGTATGGAATCTTACTCTCCTATTCCTAGGCATTTAGCACCTTATAGCACTGATTCCAGGCCATATAAATCAAATGTGTTTATTCCTCTCTTTTCATTTGTGATTTTTAAAATAGTGAATGAGGTCCTTCGAGTCCAGGACAGGACAGGGCGGGCCCAGAGGGGAAAGGGTGACCTGCTGCCCTCTTGTGACCTCCACCTGCACCAAGTCATAGGGCGGTAGGGCCCGATGATGTCATAAAATCAGTATCTCCTCAGGGACATTAAGGGCCTGCATTGTCAGGCAACACTGGGACCACTGCTGGTAAAAAGTACTTGGAGCTGGTGAAGAACCTCAGCAGAGCCAACGAGCAGAGTTGAGCTCCTCTTGCCTCCCCAGAGCCTTGCAGGCTGAGCAGGTCCAGTCCTCTTTCCTGGGAGCCCTGCCTCAGAGCAGGAGCAGTCCGTGGATCGCAGGCTACAGTCTCCAGGCTTCCACCCGCGTGGGGTGGCCCTGCTGCTCTGTGTACCAGTCGAGGCAGGAACTTGCAGACAAAAGGACTCTTTGCCTGAGGGCAACTGGGAAGCAGAGAGAGGAAAGGCCCAGTCCCCAAGTCCCCATCTCAGGTGCACCCCAGGGACTCCAGCCCCTTCCCTAGACCCCACCTCCAAGTTCCACTTCTTGTGCCCCCAGGACCAAGTCTTCACATACAGCCTTGGAGACACGCCAGGCCCAAACCACAGCCAAGATTGGGCGCTCCTGCTGGAGCCCCATGACAGTGCTTTCCTAACCCAGACTGTTGGAATTTTATACTGGAACCCAACGTGGGCTGCCATCCAGAGTAGAATTTAGCTATGTCGATGAGCACCTGAGCCTCTTCTAGCCCTGGGTGCGAGGTGGATCCATGCAGACCCCAGTCTGGTCTGCATAGAGCACAGAACAGTGATCTTTAAAACAACAAGCAACACACAAAGCTGCCCATTTTCTGCCTGCAACCAGAAGGGGTGAGGTGTGTGGGTGTGCAGCCGGTGCCATCTACAAGACCTCAGCATGAGCCCTCCATCCTTGCCCAGAGTCTCTGCCATCCTTTGTATTGACGGAGGCTATTTGCGGTAAGAAGACTTAACCAGTGACCACTTTCATAGGAGACTTATCACAAACCCCTACAGGATGGGGACAGTGGACAGAACTTTGTGCCCTTTGGCCACCATCTTCCTGTTTTCTGCTCCTTGCTCCAGGCCTCCTCCCATCCTTCCCCTCCTTCCATGTCTGGCTCGTTCCCCTTAGGGTGATGTCCCCTGGGGTGGCCTGCGTGGCACTCGGCAGGCTGACTGCTGTCCTGAGTATATCTGTACTCCCTTTTGCTCGTTGATAGGCAGCAGGCTGGATCATACTTGGGCTGGTGTGTGCACTGAGCCTGGGCCCCCCAGACTTGGGATTTCTGCCCTCAATTATAATTCTTTCCCTACCTTCCTAAGGAAGCTTCTCCTGTTCCCAGCATGACCACAGTCAGTGGACCTAAACCCACATGAGCCCCACAGGCCTGAGGAGAGGTAGGACTTGCTCCTGACCTGGTCGTAGTAGTGACAGGAGCAAGGCATTCTCTTCTCTTTTCTCCTGGCACACTGTAGGCATCTCAGGAAATCTGTTCATGGTGACCGTCACCCACTTCCATGGGCCTAAGGGGCTGCAGGCTGCATCTGCACTGGCACCAGGGAGGCTACTGCAAGTGTGGGAAGTGCCAGTGTGTGCGGCCCAGCTGGCATTCATGGATCAGGAGTGACGTGTCACTGCGGAGAAGCTGGCCTGGGCCACGCTGGCTCCCTCAAGAAGGACCAGCAGCACTGAGGATGAAGTGAGGGGCGCCCACTGACGTTCTGCAGACACAGGAAGTGTGAGTGGGTGTCTGAGATGAATGCACACAGAGCTGGCCCCGGGTCACCAGCCATGGGTGCAGGGCTGTGGCGAGCCCTGTAAGTCCTGGCAGTAGAGGGACTGTTTTGAGCAGAGCTGGGAGCGAGTGTGAAGCCGTGACCATTCCCACAGCCCTCAGGCTCTGGACTCCGGGAGGTCAAGTGACAAAAAGGTAGAAAGAAATCTCAGAAGCCACAGCCCCTGCTGGCAGGGACCAGAGCAGCGCCTCACCTCCCTGTGCTGCTCCAATGGGGTGTTCAGCTTGTTCACTGTGTCTCACAAATGGCCACATCACAGTGCCAAACAGGATGCTTCCGCCTGTGAAAGTGAGCAAATACAACTGCAAGATGCTTCCACTGAAAAGCAGCAGAAAGAAAAGGAAGAGTACCTGGATTTGTCTTCCTGCGGAGTGCGGTTTTCTTCCTCTTCCCCTTGGGGACTTGGGGCTCCTCCCCTGCTCCTGTAGGCTGAGGATAATGTGTCAGGCTGTGCTCTGCAGCTGGGATCCAGTTCCCAAGCAGGTGGTGCAGGTGGGCCTGGGGTGAGATCAGCTCACAGTGCCCACAGAGGAGCGGTTTCTCAGGTAAGGGCCTGTGTTCAAGGTCACTGTCAAACAGGATGGTGGACACTCAGGTATGACATAGAACACCAGAGCCAAGAGGTCACTGGCTCCACCCATGCTGTGCATAAACATGGAAGGAAAACGAGATCTTCAAAACCAACAAGCACACAAAATGATTGGGAGCCCTTAGGCAGAGAAGCCACCCAGCTGTCCACCCCAATGAACAGTGTGTCTGCGCTTATACACAGAGTGTATTAAAAGTCCTGGAACAGCCATTCCATGGAGACGTAAAGGCCTAGATGATGGAGTCTGTGAGTCATCAGGGGAGCGCTGGCCAGGGTCACACTCAGGTCGGGGATAGTGACTCAGAGGCATGTGGCCCAGGCTCACCTGCAGCTAAGCCCCTCTCTAGCCCCTGACCGAAGCTTTGCTGGCTTCCACCTTGGCTCCTCTTCTGGGGGTAACAGCACTCACTCTTCTGGGGCTCAGTGGGCACAGCTCTGTGCTGCCCACCCTCCAGACAGGAGCCTCACACTAGAGGTACTGGTGTTCCATCCAGGGAACCCCGTGGACCAAAGCAAACCAGGCTGGTGCCCAGAAGCAAATTCCAGGTTCCCATTTCCACAGTGTTGCTTCCAGCTGGCAACTGGGCTTCTGCCTGGGGCTCAGGACACACCCAGCTTAGCTGCCAGGCCAGAGAGTGATGGTCCCCTGGGAAACCTGGGCCATGGATGCGCAGAGCTGGTGGACCGGGCTGCATCGCCCTGCGCCTTGTGTATCACCACTGGCCCTGCAAGATGGAGCCCTCCTGTATGCTGCCAGCCTCCGACCCAAACACTGAGGAAACAAAAAACGGAAGCTCTTCCTTCCTTCCTTCATTGAATGAGGCAGCATCCACTTCAGAGCACCTGCCTTGCATCACAGGAAGCCCGCAGAGCTAGGCTGCATGAGCACTGCTTTCCTCAAAGAATGGGAGTGTCCAGATGGGGTGTTCCCAAGGATCCTGGAAGCAGCACCTCTTGGAAGCCCCAGGGAATTGCAGTGCCCAGGTTGTCACCTGTCAGGTCACAGGCAGGGGGAGGAATCCAACCCTGCTGCTCTGTGCCACCCACTGAGCCCAGGGCAGTCATGGAGCAGGGATCTCTGTGTCCCACTGGGTGGCTGTGTCTCTAGGGAAATGTCCTTGACAAGCACAGCTGGCGTGACTGAGTCAGGGCATCCTGGCCTGGTCTGGACAAGCTGCACCAACTCAGAGTCGAGGCCGAGGAGGACCCCTCAGAGCCCTCTTGGCAAGGCATCCCTGCAGACCATCGGGGGAAGAAGGTGACTGTGCAGCAATCGCTTCTCGGGCCCAGGAGCTCTTCTGAGGACTTCAGAATAGAGTCCTTCTATAAATATCCCATCTAAATCTCTCAGGAATATGCTGGTTCACTCCCCAGGTCAAACATAAACTGCCATGCCACTCGGCATTTGGCCTCCAGCTGGGCAGCATATGACCCATGGGCTCCCCGTCACAGGCCTAAAATGCAAGGGTCCCCAGGATAGGGCAGGAGTGCCACAGCATAAGCATCAGCAGGCGTGTGCCCTGATGCATCTGAAAGACATGTTCACAGCAGTCCTGTCTCTGTTTTTATTTTCTCCACCTTAAACTTTGACAATAGGTGATCTTTAACGGAAATGAACTTCAACAAAATCATCTGTAATGGGCATCAAGACACCACAGCAGGATCCTCACATGGTCAGAAGCAGGGCTGGGTCTTGAAGCCTTGTCTCCACACCCAGTGCCTCCCCCAGCTGCCACGTGCAGGGGATAAAGCTGGAAAAGAGCTGCTCCTTCATCTGGTGTCTGGATGTGAAGGATCGGTGGGCCGGCCGACTAAACAGGAGCCATGCTGTCCAGCCCCGGAGATGGGCTAAGGGTTAAGTATGAGGCAGGCAGCTGCCCCACCGCGCCTTGCACTGCGATGCCCAGACAGGCTGTGAGCTCTGCTGTGAGGCCCAGCAACAGTGTGACTCAGCGTCCAGGCAGTAAAAATAGCATGGGGCCTGAGAATCTCTCCGCCTCTTCTCCTGGCATCGGGAGGGAGCTCTCAGGGCAGCAGCTTCAACCTGCTCCCAGCCCATGCTCCCGGGATCCCTCCCTGTGCCGGCTTCCCAAGGCACCGTCTGCACCAGCAGCCCCCATGCAGCTCCTGGGCTGCCTCCCCGCCAGAGAGTGGGGCCCACCCAGCAGGGAGCTGTGCATTCAACAGCCACTGACCGGAAGGGGAGACCAGACTGGGAGAAGGTCCCGTCTCTGCACACCTCCCTCCTCTGTGAGGGATTCTGCCCATGAGTGCTGAGGTGTTGGATGATGGCTCTGCCAGCAAGGTCCATAAGGTGCAAGGTGACCTGTTGGTGCCCAGAAACTGCAGGCTCTGAAACCTGCAGGCCTCTCATGTGGGGCAGAATGAGCCATGTGGCAGCAGAGAGCTTGGGCCAAGGCAGTGCCACAACCTGTTCCTCCTTCCTGGAGCAGCAGCCGTGTCATCATAAAGGACAGGTTTGGCCAGGAGACCCAGTGTCTCCTCTGGGCCCCTCAAAAGCCACCAAGTCCTTCAGAGCCCTGGGAAGTGGTTCCAGGAAGTAGGCTCGGAAGGGTGTAGCCAGCCCTAGATTCACCCAGAGTCACCACTGTGGGTAACTGGGCTCAGCCTGCTGGGCTTAGGACAGAAACAGCTCTTTGAGACCTCCGGGGGCCTGGGGACTACTGTACTCCCCCCACCAACTGGCTGCCAATACCCACGGGACATTGCAGCTGTCAGTGCTGTTGAGGTCTCACGTTCCTCCTTATCCTGCAGTTCCAGGAGAGACAGGGACAAAAGAGACTCAGAGTCAGTTTGCTGGTGAGAGCAGGGGTCTCAGAAAGAGGCTGTGCGTGGCTTGCGTGGCTTGCTGGGGCTCACGTGACTGACGCTGCTTCAGGCTGTCTCTGTGCCTACAGTGGCTGGGACTGAGGTTGATGCTGCTGCTGCTCGCACATGGGAACTGTGGGGCAGCTCGAAGCGTCCCCAGCACCCAGATGCGGGCACCTACTTCCACTGCAGGGCAGCCAGGGCCACCAAGACCCTCCATGCTGGAGACCAGAAAGCAGGACAAGGACACTGGGAGATGAGTGAGATAGAATATTGCTCTGACTTTGAAAGGAAGTGATTTTGCCATCTGCTGTCCTGTGGAGGGGCCCAGAGAACTGAGAGAACCAAGCCAGAGGCAGAGGCAGAGCTTGCACTACCCCAGCCGCATCACGGGGAGTGCATTTGGTACTCAGCTCCCTGAACGGAAGATGAAAAAGCAGCAAGGGTTTGAGGCAAATGCCTAGAGGACAGTGCCTAGTAGCCAGAGGGAGGAGGAAAAGGATGAGTGGTGACGTGGAATGGCTGGCGCTAGTCTGGTCTACCCTAGCATTCACTGTCTCACCTAGACTCACCCTCAGTAGACGCCAAGGGCAGTGGTTTCTATAAAGAGATTGAATGGCTGGATGGAGGCTACCCTGCCATGCTCGGGTAGAAGCGGCCAGTGGGGACCGGCTGTGGCATCTGCTTCCCTGGCTGGGACTCAGGATGGGCTCAGAATCCCAGAAGCCATGGTTCTCACTCAAGAAGCCCCAGAAAATCCCAGGGAGGGGCTCGCTGCTGCCCCAACTGGCACCTGGTGTTCCTGTGGGAAACACCCCCGAGTAGGCACAGAAGAGCTGGGGTCCAGGACAGCTGCTGGAGACAGAACTGGGGACACATGGGAACTTCCCTGGCACAGAGCAGGAGCTACAAAGCAAAACCAATAACAAGGAGCGTAACTGAGAAAACCAGGGGGAAAGACCAGGCTAACGGGTGGAAAGGGCAAGAGATTAACAGGAAAGGTGCACATGGGGTAGGTGGAAAATTAATACTGAAGGGGATAATATTTAAATGTCAGACCACTTAAAAGCCCCTTTGAAGATAAAGGTGGGTGAAATAAAAGAGATTTAAAATAAATGTTGAAATGAACAAACAGAAGCCTAGAGCCAGCAAAATTAAAAGGAAAGCCTGGAAGTTAAAGATTGTACGTTAAGGCAAAAATAGAATTCAAATGAGCATGCAAAGTTAAAACAAGACTAGGAATTGGAAATGAAATAAATATAGTTCTTTAAAAAGATTTTTAAAACGATGAAATTTCACCAGCGCCCACTCCACTTCCCCAAAGCTCAGACCAGAACAGTCATGAGGAGGGAGGCAGTGGGGGTCGGGGAAAAGCCAGCGCCAGGATCAGACGGAGCATGGAACCAGTCCAGGAGGGGGTGCACTGGCTGCTGACACCCTTGTGGGGGATTCCGAGAGCAGCACGGGGTAAAGCCATGCACAAAATCTGTGCAGAGGTCACAGCCAGGGCTCAGATCTTTCTGGAGTGAGCGCTGTGTGACATCCCTGGGTCCCCGTGTAGTTGCCTGGAACCCGGGGTTGAGGGGACATAGGATAGTGGTCATGTTTCCTTTAGAGTCTGGAGGCTTTTAGCACACACATGTGTATGTTGGTGTGTGTGTATTTGTGTGTGTGTGTGTATGTGTGTATGTGTATGTTGGTATGTATGTGTATTTGTGTGTGCATGTGCGTGTGTGTGTGTGTGTGTGTGTGTGTGTGTGTATGTTTCAATCTTTTATTGTTATAATCCTGGAGCTCCAATTTCCCTTGAACTGTTGATTTTTTTCACCTCCACTTATTTAGAAAGTATTTTATTTATACCATTGGATGCTACTCTTAAAAATTTAATGTGAATTTCTTATAACGCAAATTCAAAGCACTCTCTTTGCCCTTTCCTTAATACGAGCCTTATAATCCCTTCTTACACCATTGATCACATTTCTATGCCTTGCTTTTGTGCCCCTAGAATCAACCATTTGCTCTCATTGTTGTTGCTGTTTTCTATTATCAGTGCTTTTAGAAAGTTGCCCATGTTCTATTCTTGCTTCCAATCCTATGTTTTATATTTACTTTCTGTTATCAATTTCCTTGCATCTGGAGGGCATCTTTTAGTAGCCCTTTCATGAAGTTCTGGGAGTGATTCATTCTCTCAGGCTTTGGACAAAAATCATTTTATTCTCAGAGCTCAGCATACTAAACAACTGCTTTGACAAGCACTGGGACCAGTCCCGCATGCCAAGCCAGCCCCACCCCTGGGGCATGCTGAGCTGGCAGCCGAGTCTGGGCATGGTGGTACATGACTGTAATCCCAGTGCTAGGGAGGCTGAAAACTTGAGGATCACTATGAGGCTGAGCTGCATAGGGAGACCCTGAACCAAATACATGAATGAAAAACAAAATCTTTTGTTTTCACTTGTGCGTGATAGTTTAACTAAGCATAAAATTCCAGGTTGAAAGTGTTTCCCAGCAACTTTGAAAATATTTTTTATTTTACTGTGGTTTTTCTTGTTGTTAGAAAAAAAAAATCAGGGCTGGGGAGATAGCTCGCAGCATAAGTATCTGCCTGGCAAGCACAAGGTCCTGCATTCAATCACTACTACTGCATGCTGTACCAGCCCCCAGAACCCCAAGTACTCCATGCTGGCCCCAGAACCAGGCATGGTGGCTCAAGGCCTGTAATCCCAGCACTAGGAAGCCTAAGATAGGAGGATTACTATGAGTCCAAATTGCATAGTGAGATCCCATATTTAAAAAAAAAAAAACTAAAACATAATTTACTCTTGGTCTTTTGCTTGTGGGAAATTGAATTTTTTCCTCAGGTTTGGATCACAGTTTTGTCTTTGCGTGGTCTCTGTAGAACACAAGTGTAAGGTAGCTGTCCCTCCCCAGGGCCTCTCAGTCTGCATTCTCAGCTCCTGTCAGGGTCTGACACACTCCTAAATCCTCCAGACATTCTCTCTCCCTGCCCTAGCATCCTCCCCTTGCTCTGAATTCCCAGTCTTCCTGCTGGTGTTTCTGTCAGTTGTCTGAGTGACATTTCCATCTTCCAGCCACACAGCCTCACATCCTGTCTCGTGCGGAGTCTGCCCTGGTGTCTTCAGCTCTGGGTCTGGCCTTCCTCAGACATTCTGGCTGCTTATTAGTTCATCACTGTGTTTTACTTTTCCCGTTGGTTTTTATTTGAGGAAATTCCAATGCGCCTTGATTTCTGATACTGTATTTCTACCCACTTGGACTCAGCTCCTTCTTCCACACTGAACGCTGTCACGGACTCCTTTTATCCTTTATCTGAGTGCGTGGGAGCTCCTCCATCTGTCGAGCCAGGCTCAGAGTGGGCTGCTTCTTGGCACCTTTTAATTCTGGATTGTGACCCTTCTCCGTGGAACATCAGCTGAAAATTGTTGTTGAGGATTTCCTGACATGAGGTGTGCCTGACAGGTACCCCAGAAAAAATCTCTCACTCAGGCACTTTTAATCAATTCCTTGACACTGGGATTTTTTTTTTTTTTTTTTTTTTTTTTTTTTTTTTTTTTTTTTGACTGTGCAGATCCAAAACTTCTGGACCCCAGGCCCATGTGACATGCTGGGCCAAGCCTACCACCTGTTTTCCCTCATTTTCTATAGGCACGGGGATTCAAGCTGATATCGCTGGAGGGGTGATTCTGAGGTGCAACATTCGTGTCAGCTCTGCATTCCTTTTAGGGCTCTTTGCCCACCACTCACTAAAACCTAAGCTTGCTCCCCAAGGCCACCCAAACCCCAAGGCTGCATCATCCTCCCCTGGCCTTTGAGACTCTGCTTCTCACCCTCCTCCCTGTTGTCCTTAGGGTCCTCACCTCCTTCCACCCTTGGCTGTGCCTTTAGAGAACCCCCTACTGTGACACAGGCAGGCAGGCGCTCGACCTCAGAAGAGCTTCCAGCCATGCTGCTCTGCAGCCTTCAAAGTGGGTGCTCCTCATAAGACTATGAAGAGGTGGCCATCCGGGTTCCAGAAGACAGACGTGGGCGAGGGACTCATAGGCCTTGGTGGGGCGCGTGCTGTCTCCCTAGCCTCCGAGCTCACCCATCTCTGTGCTGGCACCCAGGGCCCATGTCCCACGGGTCTCCTCCTTGTGAATGAGACTCACTTCCTCTAAGCCGCTGCAGCCAGAGAATAAACTGGAGGCTGGGAGCATCCTCAGCGGGCTGGACAAGGCATTCCAGGGCTGGACAAGGCATTCCAGGGCTGGTTCCGGTTTAGGGACCCACAGGGATGCACAGAGCTCAGCCTTCGGGTCCCTGGGAATCTCTGCCTGGTATTCAGAGGAGCTGATGGGCTGGAACGCTGCTGAAAGGGAAGCTAAGACCACTCTTCAAGTGCACACTCACAGTTTAGGGGATGTTGTGAGTCTTTTGGGACCACTGTCCCACCAGCAGGTCTGATTTTCCACTTCTCGCTTCCTGGGGCTGAGCTCACCCTGCGGGAAGAGTTTTTGCGCAAGAGAAAGCCCTGATGCACTGGAAGCTCAGTTGCAGCGAAGCTGCAGATGACGCTGCAGCTCGGTGCCTGAGTTCTGATTCATAGCCCAGCGCTACCAGGGGTGACTCATGCCACCTCCATGGCTGAGCCTTCTCAGCTGTTCTCCACTCTGAAGCAGGCCTATGGATCACCAAAGAGTGCACTGCGAAGAAACCTAAGGCCCCACCCCCCACCCCCGCGGTGGCTCTCTTTGGCTGGGTCGCAGATGCACCCTGGAGAACGGCAGCTCCGTAGAGCCAAGAGTGTGCTCCTTTGCAGCAAAGCCAAGCCCTCACCTTCCCCCGGCCCAGGAAGCCATCGCAGGCGCAGAGGATTGCTGCAAAACGAATTTGTGGTTCGAGCAGAGGAGGGCGCGATGGAAAGTGACTCACATCTCCTCAGTCAGACTCTGATAAACTCATTTCAGCTGCTGATTTTTTTGTTTCTCGGGCTGAGCAAAGCTTTTCCCATGAAGGTCCAGGAAGGCAACTGAGTGATTCTTGGGCTCCGTGACTGGAAGCTGATTGGCCTCGAGGCTGTGCGCGTGCGTGGGGATCCTGGTGGTAGAGAACGCGGGCGGAGGGCGCTACCTGTGGGAGATGTGAGCGTTTTATCTTTATGCTTTGGATTCGTTCTGGAGCTGAGGCTCAGTAAGACCCGCAGCACAGGAAAAGCTCGGGGTACCCAGAACTCCTGACACACCCTTGCGGGGTGTGTGTGTGTGTGTGTGTGTGTGTGTGCCATAGCCCATGGCACTCAGGGGCAACGCCGTGGCTGTGACGTGAAGGGTGACAGCATCCGGCCTCTGCAGTCCCCTTTACGTTCATGCGGGACCCCGGGCAACAGGTCAGCTCCAGGAGGCTCCCGGACCACGACCCCAGCCCAGTGCTCTGCCGTTTGACCCTCGGTCGTTTGCATTCCTCCTCCAGAACTCTGGGTCCTGCTCAGGGGGTTTCTCTCCTTCCCCGTCCCTCTCCTTCCCTTACACACGCGTACAACTGCACACCCCCACCAGCGCCTCAACAAACGAGGATGTATTACCAGTTGCTGTGGTAAGACGGCCCCTGACCCTAGTCAGAATTGGGAAGTCCGCACGCACACATGACCCAGTTAACAACCAGCGCAGGTGAGCAGACGTCTAGGGAGGCAGACTGCATTTCTGTCTCTTACATTCTCTGCATTTCCCCAATTCTAAGATGTACAGTCTTACTTTAAAAAACAATTTTCAAATTCTTAAATAAGCACACACCTCATAACCATCAGTCACTTCTGACACTAGATGAAATAAGATAAGGTTTTCCCTGAGCATATTTTTTATATGTATTGATAAACCTAGCTTATGATTAACTATATGAAACAATAATTAGAATGCATCGTAGGCTTAAATATGTCTAACGTCTATCTTTGTATTCCTATTAGCATAAAATTGTGTATATCATTATTTATAATACATTTAAATTTTCAGTGTTTGTATGTAATTTTTGTATTCTGGATTCGGGCTGGGGAGATAGTTCTGTGGCATAAGTGCCTGCCTGGCAAGTGCAAGGTTGTGAGTTTGAACCCCAGTCCTGTCAAAAAAAAAAAAAAAGCAAAGCTGTATCACTGGGTTGAACCCAGGGCCTCACACCTGCTAGCTAACCAAGCCCTCTACCAGCGAGCGACCACTCCTCACCTTCATATGCGGAGATCGGGTCCCCAGCATGTGTGCCACGCCCTGTTTTAAGAAAGTCATCTTTTCACTGCAGTAGACACAGTTCCATGGTGTTAATTTTACCCCCACTGTGTGCACCACCAGCTCCCACTGCTCTCTTTCCAGACTGAGACTTGAACCCTTCAACATCAGCTCCCGTCTTCACCGCCAATCACTCTGCAGCTCTGTCTCTGCCCCTCCAAGTATCTCGGGCAGCCAGACCCACTGTGCTTGTCCTTCACCTGAGCACAGGTTTGTGGAGCTCCTGCTCTGGCAGTACTGGGAGGTTGCTTTCCTGCCTGCCTGCCTGCCTGCCTGCCTGCTTGCCTGCCTCCCTGCCTGCCTGCATGACTGCCTGCCTTCCTTCCTTCCTTCCTGCTTGCCTTCCTTCCTTCCTTCCTTCCTTCCTTCCTACCTTCCTTCCTTCCTTCCTTCCTTCCTTCCTGCCCCCCTGCCTTCTTGCGTTCCTGCCTGCCTCCTTCCCTCTTCCTCAGGCTGCCCTGGTCAGCAAGCTCTCAGCACACATTTGCTTGTCCTCCCCTTCTCTGCATGGCCTCCAGTGACCCCATCCCTGAGGACTCCCTCTCTCCTTGACTTCCCTGGCTGTTTTCCACTCAGCTGCTCTGGTCACTTCCAGCTGGGCACCCTGGGTTCCCATCTCTGGATGGTTGCTAAACATGTAGTTCCTGCATGCTTATTCTGTCTAAAACAGTAGACACAGATTTTAAAAATTAAGTAGTACACAAAAGTCATCATGAAAACCTGCACCCCTCCTCTGGGCACCTAGCACATAGCTTGTGTCCTAGGCCTGCTGCCTGAGGCACCTCCTGCCTGCTTCCCCCTTGCACAGGGGTCACCAACCCTAGCCCAGGTCTCCTGGCCCTGGCTTCAGAACCTCCACCTCATCCCAGGATGCCCTGCTCTGAAGTTCAGGGGCTGCTGGCTGAAGGTCTGGACTCTGTTCTCGCCCAGGAGCGCCCCCTCACCCCCCCCTCGGGGCTTGGCCACTCTGCACTCTCCTTGCCTGGTCACTGTTGTCCCTCCCTGTGCACCCTCACACCTCTTCTTCCAGTCTATTCTCATGCACCTAGGAGCGCTGACCCCAGAAGGAGCTGGGTCCCTGTCAGCCAGCCGGGCCAGGCTCTAAGCCCCAGGCTCCAGGCTTCAGGCTCCAGGCTCCAGGCCCAAGAGCTCCTGGGCTCAGCGTGCTCTACACAGTGGGTGGCCAGTGTAACAGTCACTGCGAAAGTGCTGCAAGATGATCTTGAAAGACGTTGGCACGGGTCTCGGGCTTTGACAGAGCCCACTGCTTCTTGGCCAAAACATGACAATGAGGAGGAGGACACTTCCGTCAGGACTGGTAACCTTAAGGGTCTGTGCCTGTTCAGTTATTATGAACATGCAATCATGATTCTAGGAATGTCTAAGAATGTGGTGACTGTGCCCCTGCTGTGGTGACCAACACTGTCACTTCTGCCCTAGTTTGCAACATCAAGTCAGAGGAAGGAAGATGCTTGCCACCGCTTTGAGTTGTTCTGTGTTGGATTTGAACCCATGGAGCCCTGGCATACTTTTCTGTCTGTGGTTTCCAAGCATTTCTGCACAACCTTCTTCCTCTGTTCCTTTTTTTAATTAATTAACAATACATAAAGGGTTTCACAATGAGACTCGGGCTAGTAGTGATCCTCTTGTCTCAGATTTCCCAGCACTGGGATTACAGCCGTGTGGGACTGGGGATCAAACCCAGGTCCTTGTATCTGCCAGGCAGGTGCTTAGACTGGTGAGCTATCTCCCCAGCCCCCCTCTGTGCCTTCTTCTGGGTGGTGCCCTTGGCCCAGGGGTAGGACACTGCCATGAAGCCTGTGTGTCTGCCATAACTGGAACCTTCGTCCTCAAGGATGCCAGGCCGGGTTTCTTTCCATCCATTTCTCCCCTTGGTTTCCTCTGCTGTCTTTTTCTGGGGTGTCTGTGAGCTCCGTGTCCCGGTGGGCAGCATGTGAAATAAACACTCCAGTTCCCAGAAACGTGTACCGTCCTCGCCCCCTTGCTTCCCTGCTTGTTTCTGTCCCCTGGAACAACTTGGCTCTGTGTAGGATCCAGAGGGTGCCTCCTGCCCTCTGTGGCACGACCTTTGCTACACAGCAAGCTCGGTGCTGAGCCAGCTGTGGTGCCATCTGCCCGTTCTCCACCAGGGCTCTGACCAGCAGGTGCCCCCCATCCTCCTGCTCCATCCACCACAGCTCTTTGAAACACTCATGTTCATTACAGATTTTGCCCCATTTTTCTCTTGCTTTAGGCAGTCCCCTCACTGACATTTTAATGAGGTCCTGGAGAGGACGGAAAGGTGACATCCACTCTGTCCTCCCCTCGCGCCAGAAGGACAGGAGGGCTTTGTTGTTTCTGGGTCACCCTTGCTCTCAAGTCCATGGCTTCTGCTGTCACTCAGTGCCTCTTATTCCCCTTTCACCTTTATTGTTTGAAGCTTGTATGTTGGTTCATCGCTCCTATCTCAGTTACTTTTTTCTCATTGCTGGAATAAAATATCCGGCACCCAAAATGAAGGAAGGAAAGGTTTATTTAGCTCACAGTTTGTGGAGGTTTCAGTCCATACTCAGCTGGCTCCAAGGTAGAGTAGCACATGGCAGAGGGCAGCAGCATACGGTGTCAGAAAAAAAGGGAGAAGCCCCAGCTATGGGCAACCAGCAGCCTCTTACCCTTCCTCGTATCCTATTCAAGCTATCTGCCCCAGGGCAGGTGCAGCACTCACACTCAGAATCCCTGCATTGAATCATGAATTAATCACAAACTCTAGAAACCTCACACAGAAACCGTGTGAGGCTTTGCAAGGACAACGAGACACAAGCCAGAGCAGCACTTTAACCATCCCCCAATGCCTGCATTCAGGGCTACTGTAAGCCACACACTAAGTATTGCTACCTGCACTTCTAGGCTTTGATAAGCAGCTTGCAGTGTGATTCTATCCCCAGTGAATTAATGCTTTATTATGATTCCACTTTCATTTGATGCCTATTTAAAAAGCATTCCTTTTGCTTTTTTAATGAAACCCATCAACTTTTGCATTAATTTTGCAATTGCTACAGAACTGGTCTACAAGCTACTAATTGTTTGAAACTTGCTGATAGTCTATGACCTTATGCTGGATCCAAGTTTGAAAAGAAGTAAGGTCAATGGGGAGAGAATCTGTATTATCTAGTTGTTGATGTTAAAATGTGTGTGCGCTTTTGGTTAAAATTGTTCTTTTATTCTGTGTCTTTCCTATTTGCGGCCTGTTTGTGTCCTGCTTAACACCATTGAGAGTATGGTGAAGTTCCGTGTCCCGTTAACCCTCTAGTCCTGCGAATTTCGCTTCGCATGGTGGAAAGGGACCTTCACACACCTGCAGCAGAGCAGCCACACCCGCCCGGTGACTGCGCCCCCTGCTGGTGCCCTGCTATTTCTGCACCGCCGCGCTTTCTCTTCTGGGCGGACTTTACAGTCGCTGGAGGCCCCCTGGCTCGTCTTTCCTTATGATTTTCCTTGTATCGATTTTCCAGCTTTTAGTCCTGTGCCTTTATGGGTTGGGTGCACTTCAAGACTACAGTTTACCTTAATTGGAAATTTTAATTAATTTATACCTATTGTAGGGCCGGTTATATAGTTCGGCAGCTTAAGTGCTTGCCTGGCAAGCCCAAGATTCCAAGTTCAAACCCTGGTACTTAAAAAAAAAAAAAGCTGGACTTAATTGTAAATATTGTTGTGTTTGGACTCACTGCCATCCTCATTTCTATCACTTTTCTGGTCTGATTTGGATGGAAACTGTTTCATATTTCCTTGCTCTTTTCATTGGGCTGTTTCACTTTTTGTCCAGTCTTGCTCATGTTCCTCTCCCATGGTCTGGGTATAGACAATTCTTTCTGTTCCCTTGGCCCCTATCCTTGGCATTGCCTCGTGCACCCCTAACAGGACTTAGATCTGAACATGTCCACCCTCTTTTGGAGCAGGGCAAGGGACCTTAGACTCGCCACCTCCTGACTGACATGCCGTTGGTTCCCAGGGTTCCGGTGTCCTTCCTGCCAGAATTCTGCCTCTTCCCTCCACCACTCCCTCCCTCCTGGGAATCCCCGTGGAATTGTTGAGCCTTCTTTTCAGGTAGTCTAGACTCTCAGAGAGCTCCACTCTTTTTTCTCTATCAATCCTGCATTCTTCCCTGGCCTGTCTTCTAGCTTACATTTCTTCAACTGTTTCTGTTCTGCTGTTTGATTATTCAGTTGTGTTTTTTGGTTTGTTTGGTGGTTTTTTTTTGTTTTTTTGTTTTTTTGTTTTTTTGTTTTTTGCAACAGAACTTGTTTCACTCTTTGAAACTCAAACTGCTTTTGTGTATCATTTCTGAGAGTCTCTTGTTATTGGCTCATCTTTATGTGTTGTGTAAGTATTTTATAAAGAATGGCTGTACCTCCTGCTATCTGTTCTTTCCCAGTGACTGATCCTCACTGCCCTGGGATGCAGCTCCCTTGGTCCACAATGATCTGTCACTTTCAGTTCAGTGCTTGGTCTCATCCTGGGGGCTTTCTCTTGGGGAGCTCTAGTGCTACTGCTGCTGGTGTCCTGGGCTTATCCTTCAGATGACACTAGAATCCAGCGGTCTTCAGACAGTGGTTTAGACTTTGGACCTTAGCACAGATCCCAGTGCACTTCCTAAAACTCAGCATTCTGGGACCCCTCTCCATGCTGAAGGAGAAACCCTGGAGCCAGCGATCTGTTGTCCTGCTGATCCCAAGGTATATATAAATTGAGAACACCCTTTAAAGATTCCTAGCTGAGAGCAGGGAGGGGCTCAGTGTCAATGCCCCATCGTGTCTACCCCAAAGCTGTTACCATTGTCACCCTGAGTCCAAGAGACCGTTCCTCCCAGTGGTCTCCTATGGGACATGGTAATCTTTGAAGATTTTCCTTCAAACCAGCAATATCTCAAAGTATACCTATGTCTTAGTTACTTTTTACTCATTGCTGGGACAAATACCTGACACTCAAAACGAAGGAAGGAAAGGTTTATTTAGCTCACAGTTGCTGGAAGTTTCAGTCCATATTCAGCTGGCCCAAGGCTGAGTGGAACAGGGCAGAAAGAATCCAGTTCATGGCGGCAGAACAGCAACAATCACAACAGAGGCAACAGACCAACCAGGGCAGCAGAGCAACAGCCTGAGTCTGTCTCTCTGTCTCTCTTTATATTACAGTCAGGCTCTCTGCCTTAGCCTGTCCACCTAAGACCACACCAATAATCCCAGCCATACTCAGACCGATAATCCCATCAGTACTAAAACACATAATCCCAGTGGATCAAGAGTCAAGTAATCCCAGCAGTACTCAGACCCATAGTCCTATCAGTACTAAAACACATAATCCCATGGATCATGACTCAAGTCTCAAACTCTAGAAGTTCCCACTCCACGATTGCATGAGGCTTTGCAGGGACAACTAGACATAAACCATAACAACCTAATCTAAGGCTGAATTTTTGCAGCAAGAGAATCTTTCAAGGCATCTCACCGAGCATCTTTAATGTCCCAGATAATAACCTGTCTATTCTGAATTTCTTTATTTTTTTTAATTTTTATTTATTTATTTATTTGGTACAGGGTCTCACTATGCAGCTCAGACTCCTAGTGATCCTAGGAGCTCAGCCTCCCCAGTGCTAGGATTACAGATGTGTAGCACCACTCCTGGTTCCAGGACCAGCACAGCACGCAGCACCAGGGATCAAACTGAGGTCCTTGTGCTTGCCAGGCAGGCACTTAGACCACAGAGCTATCTCCCCAGCCCAATTGTTCTGAATTTTTAAGAGTTTCTGTTTTTTTAATCTCTGGAAGTTTTAGGTCTTTTTGATCATGGTGCACACAGTCACTTCATAATCTCTGCCTGACAGCCAGCACACCTGCTTGTTGTAGATATAGTTTGCAGTGCTTTCCCTGGCTTTTGCTTGTTGTAGCTTATTCTTCACAGAGCCAGTATAGCCACTATGGAAATCAGTATGGGGATTAGTAAAAAACCGAAACTAGAAATTCCGCTCTACCCAGCTATCCCTCTCCTGGGTATATTCCTCAAGGAATTAAAGCCATCAGACTGTAGTGATTCATGTTTGCAGCAGCACAGCTCACAATAGCTAAGCTACTGTGAAACAGCCCAGATGCCCATCAACAGACAAATGGATGAAGCAAATGTGGAATCTATACACAAGGGAATTTTACTCAACCACGAGGAAAATGAAATCATGTCGCTTGCAGGAAAATAAATGGAACTTGAGACCATAATGCTAAGCAGAATACATCAGAAAGAGAAAGTTAAATATTGCATGATTCCTCTTCTAAGAGAAACCTGACATATAGATGAATGAATGACTACGATGAAGGCAAGATGACAGGAAACAAGAGGCTGGGAAGGGTGGAGTTAAAGGATGGGAGATAAAAGGAAGGAAAATGATCAAGAAGTGTTGCATGCAGTACCAAGTCCCCAAGACAAATAGCATTACTCTGAATTGCTAGCACAGAGTAACTTTAAAAATTAGAAATTTTCAAATTATTTTTAAAAATATATCTATCAAATTAAAAAGTAAACTAAGGGCTGGTGAGTTAGCTTAGAGGTTTAAAGCACCTGCTTAGGCAAGCTTAGGCATACACGCAGGGACCAAGGTTCGATCCCCAGCACCACATGTTGCACCAGCCCCACTCCTAGGGTGGGCTGAGCCAGTCCCAAAAAAAAAAAAAGATGGGAGCAATCACCAGCCTGATGTGATCAGGGCATGTTGTCTACATGGATTGAAACGTCACTCTGCACCCACCACATAGGCACATAAATATGCATGGACCAAAAATGTTTTTGAGTGTTTAAGGAGATGTGGAGAAATGGAGGCTCACAAGGCCTGGGACCAGGCTCTCTGCCACCCAGGTCTGTCCATCCAAGGTCAGGCAACAACATTGTGCCAATAGAACTGTGACCGTGCCCACTGCAGGAAGCACCAGGCTGCCAGCAGGTTGCAGGATGACTTAGCATTTTGCGGTGATAATATGCCATTTAAATGCTGAATAATGACAGCATTATTATTGTGGCTAAATGCTTCATTTACCATCTCCCTGCCAAATCACAGGCTTTTCTCTGTGTTGGTACGGAAGGAAATTTTTGATTGTTTAAATGAGGCTCTGCAAAGCACTCTTTTCTCTCAACACTTGGGCCCTGGCGGAAACACACACGTATCATTCTCTAACAGCAGGGAAGCATTGCTATTTCCACAAAAGCCCTGCTGGGGCTGGAGCTGGAGCTTGCAGGCTCCCACACCTAGTGGCCTCCCAATGCTTAGCCTGAAGGAGCCATGCAAGGAGGGGTGGTGGGTGTGGGGAGAAGTTGCTGATGGCCACACACCCCGCCCTGCCTCAGCCCCCCTGCACCTCGACTTCCCTCTTCAGCTCTTCCTCATTCTCCCCATCCAGCTTTGGCCCAAGAGAAACAGCTGCTCCAGAGTTGGTCTCTGTCCCAGCGTGTCTGTTCATCTAGACCTAGGTGGTGGTGCCTCGCATCAGAGGACACGTGCTGGTGAGGTGCTGTGTGGAAAGCCGCCCGATCCCCATGGAGAGGATCACGAGCCACAGCACGGTGTTGCTCCTTGTGCAGGGTGCGGGGTGGAGGGAGGCAAGCGGGAGAGAAAAGCCTAGTAAACCTACAGTTCCTGACAGGCTTAGCAAAAAGATAAAACTAATCTGAGGAAGTTTGGGTTCAGCTTGTCTTCACTTCCTGATCCATGCCCTTCTTTGAAAATAATCACACCCATACCACCGGATCCCAAACCTGCCGTGTCATGGTTTTCTAACTCTTTACGCAGAACAAAATGCGTCTGCCAGTGGTTACAGAAAATGCAGCCTGTAAGTGCACGGTCAGTTCCTGCAAGGCCAGGAAGATGTGTCTCTGTGCCGTGGACACAGTACTGGACCCGCAGGAGAGGCTGGGATTCTTCGCGGAACCTACTCCGTGGCTTCCGAGAAGAGGGAGCGACACATAGTTCCCATTCAGCCAGATTACGAAAGGATGCTCAGCCCCACAGAAGGTTCTGCCAACTGGGGTGCTGGGGTTCATCTGTTTTATGGAGAAAAAAGGCGCAGTCCGCAATGCATCTCACAACAGGGAAGAGGGTCGGCCTCTGTGCATCTCAGTCTTCAGTGTTGCCTTCCACCAGCAGGAGCCAGAAGCCACGCGCAGTGTGTTTTTCAGGCCTAACCATTAATTCAGCAATCCCCATATCTGTGACATCTGTAACTTTTGCTCTGGTCCTCACAGGAAATGCCGTCCATTTCTTACAAACATGCCACTGAGGCTGTTGTTTTTAAGGCAATTTCATTCTCTCCCTGCCTGTCAGGATGCAGGCACTTTTTAAACAAAATTTCAGCTAAACAGATGCAATCAGAATTATTCAAGAGCTAGCGACCATACCATTCACTTCCCAACACGGAAGAGCACCAAAGACAGAGTGAGGTACCAAACAATGGAATATCGTTTAGCCCCGAAAAGACCCGCATCCTGACGCCTGCTCCCAAGTGGCACCACTGGGAAGACAGCTAGGAAGCATTTTGCCGATGGAAAGGAGCCAGTCCAAAAAGGCCATAACAAGCTCAGCCCAAGCAAGTCTGCGGAGAACAAAGCAACCTAGCAGATGCCAAGGGCTGGGGAGGTGTAGGGTGGGGCAGCCTCCTGGCTGTGTGGGAACGGCACTCTGAGGTGGGGGCACTCTGAGGTGGGGGGGGGAACTGCCAGTCCTGTAAACATTCTCATCTCACTCAATTGTGTGGACGTCAGCTCAGTCCCGCCATCCAGCTGGACTCTGTCTCAATAAAGCTGTTGCTTTAAAAAAAAAATAAGGGTGGTATTATGGGTTGTGTCTAGGCATCTCCCCAAAGTCTCAGGCAGTCACTGGGATGGCTTCTAGAGTTTGTGAATAATTCATGATCCAATGCAGGGATTCTGGGTGTGAGTGCTACACCTCTGGGGCATGCAGTCTGCATACAATGTGAGGAAAGGAGAGGGGCTTGCTAGCTGCCCCAGCTGCTGCTCCTCCCTCTGCTCTTGGTTGTTTTCCACCACCATGAGCTGCTGCCCTCTGCCTTGTGCCACTGTGCCTCGGAGCCAGCGGAGTAGGGCCTGAAACCTCCACTGTGAGCTAAATAAACCTTTGATGTTGGGTGTCAGGTACTGCATCCCAGCCAGAAGAGAACAGTAACCGAGACAGATGATGTAGAGTGCACACTTAGCATCTCAGTGTTTCAGATCAGAGAATGAAACCACTTATTGTATTAGTTCACTTTCTGTGTCTATAATGAAACACCTGAGGCAGGCTAGCTTCATAAGTGAGGAGGTTTGTTTGGCACTCCATTTGAGAAGCTGAACCTCCAGGCAGCACAGTGCTGGCCCTCAGAGGATGCCCTGCCCATCACTTCAAGGAGGATGGCACTCAGGGCAGGGGAATGAGAGGGAGAGAGAGAGCAGCCCTGTCACTAGGTAGCCCATGTTGCACGGGAAGCAGCTGAGCCCCTTCTGGTGGTGCCCTCTGACTGAAGGTCCCTGCAGTTCACACTGAGCAGGGCACTCAACCTCAGGCCTGGGGCTGGTGTGGAAGACAGGGCCAGCCTGAGACTCTGCTGTCTGCCACGGGGAGGAGGCTGGAGTCATGTGCCAGGGCTGAGCCCTGCAGATCTCTCTGCCTGCCAAGTCTCTCCTGCTGGCATTTGGGCCAAACACTGCTCATGCAGGGCCAGTAGAATCTGAGACACCCAGGACCATGCCATTCCCATCGTCTCCGGGGCAGCTGGGAAACCTGTTTCCCCGTGACCAGAGGAGAATCCTCTCAGAGGCCAGAGGCTTGGCACAGACAGAATGCAGCTTATCAATTAGCAAGGAGGAATCAGTCTCCTGGGACCTAGGATGTGCAGAGTGTGTGGCCTGTGTGCCTTCCCTGTAATCAAGTGGTTTATGCATTGGCGGGGAGGATACACTGCAGCTGCTTTGTAATTTCCATTGGAAGATGTGTTGTCCATGAAACGGGATCCCCTTGGCATGTGGGCAGCCCCGACATGCAGCCCAGCCCTTCCCCAGGAGCCAGCCAATCCTTCCTGATGCTCAGAGACACCCAAGGCCCCCAGGCGGGGGTTTGTGTTGGTCCATTGCTGATGGCTGAGAACACAGTGCTGTGGACAGGAAAGATGTGAAGAAAAGAGGGACATCTGGTTCTGAGGTTGAGGAATGCCTGGTGATGAAATTCTCGCTGCAGAGTCCTGAGGGCACAGAGTCACCTGGCGGAAGGAGACAGGACCGTGTGTCACACGCATGTCAGTGTGAGTGCACATGTATGCACATATGTATGCATGTGTGCATATGTCCTACTCTCTGGCTCTCGCAAAGCCACCAGGATTCAATCCTGATTCTCCATCCCAAAGACCTGTCCAACCTTAATCACCCCCACAGACCCTGTGTCTGGGCACTGGGGTCAGACTAAGTCTCCTCCACCCTCTGAAGATTCACTGCCACACAAGTTCCAAGGGAGCACGTGGCTCTCTGCCCAAAGCACCTGTGCACAGGAATTTGGGACAGGACCTAGGGAACAAGAGGCCAAGAAGGAGGGAAACTGCATCCACTGAGCATGCTGGTCTCTGGGGAGGGTGCAGGTCACAGCCCAGAGTACCCACTGGGCAAAGGTGCCAGGCGTTTACCTGGTAGCTCTCAGCTGTTCTGGCTGAGGCTGCACCAGCCCTGCATGCTCCTGACCACGAGTCCAGATCCCTCTGCCTGCAGTTTCTGGATGAGCAACAGAGGTGCGGGCACCACTGGTCAGGACCACGAGCGCCAGGACTTTGGGATGGAAGAATGGTGCAGGAGTCTTACCACAAGCTGGCTGCCCAGCCCAGGAAGGTGCCATCCATCAAGAGCCAGAGGACTGTGTGATGCAAACCTGAGGTCCAAGCCGGACTCTGCTTCAGGAAGCAGTGTCTGAGCAGGTCAATGCACTAGTCAGTGCCCAGTGTACCAGCTAGTTCTCTACATACTAGTTGGTATCCATGCACTGGTTAGTGGTCTTGTCCCAAGGCTCAAAGTGGGCATTGTCCTGAGAAGCAGTGTCTGAACTAGTTAGTACCCAGTGCACCAGTAGGTGTTCAGTGAGATAGTTAACGCTCAGTGCTCTAGTTAGCTCCTCAGGCACTTAGCTCCCTGTGTACTGGTTGACTGCCCATATACAAGCTGGTGCTCAATTGAACCCCATGGGCCTGTGCACACTACAGGGTCCTGCAGGGCATCGAACCTCCTCGCCACTCCAAAGCCAGCGAAACCGCAGGAAATGTTCATGTCAAGGCCAGGTCTGCAGTGTCTTATACTTTCCTTGTCCCAGTCTACACCTGGCACAGACCCACCAGTGTGGCTTAGGAGCTCAGCTTGTGTCGACCTGTGCTGGCCTTGGGCTCTATGCCCATACCAGGGAGGCCCCATGCCTCCCCCCACTGCGTCACACACCACCTCCTGGGCTGAGCTTCAAATCACTCCTCTGTCTGAGCATCGCTCTATCTTCACCTGGTGGCTTTTAGTGAACTGTTTCTTGTAGAAAATCTCAAGTACACTTGAGACCAGGCCCGCTGTGCAGGGCAGCCCTGAGCCTCCCCCACCCTCCCTTCTTTCCCACCCTCTGCTCCAGTGTAGGTGAGTTTTAGGGAAGCCCCAGGCACTGTGTTGTCTATTCCATTTATAAATTCTCTCATGTAAATCTCTGAAAAGTAGGCAGCTTTTCTTTTTGCAAATTTTATTCAGCTTAATGTGAGGTTTTCTAACTTTTTATTGTGCTAAATGCAAAGCAAAATGTAGTCTATACACACAAGGAAATATTACTTAAAAGAAGGCAATTCCTATGCAGGCTGCGGCCTGGATGAATCTCAAGCCCAGTGTGCTCAGTGAAGCACTCCAGTAGTCATACAAAGACAAATACTGCGTGGTCCCACTTAGCTAAATGAGCTACTTACAGAGTCACAAATGACAAAAGCAGAGAAGGATGGTAGTTGCCACAGCAGAGGAGAGGGAAGGAGAAGTCATTGCTTAGAGGGGACATTTGAGATACCTAAATATTTTTAACTGCTGTATTAGCTTTTCCATCAGCAAGACTTGACATCCCACAGCCACAGCTTAAAGGAGGACAGATTACCTTGCTGTCAGTCTCAGTCCATTGCTAGCTGGCTCCAACGTGGGAACATCACGGAGGAAGGTCGTGCCGGGGCAAACCTGCTTAGCTCATGGAGGCCAGGAAGCAGAGCAGCGAAGCAGCGCCAGAGAGGAAGGGGTCAAGGGAGCAGACAGACCTAGACCCCAGGGCCAGGCCTCCATGGCCCATCTAGGAGTGGACCCCACCTATCCCCAGGGCAGATCCAAAAGCCAATCTGGTTGTCCCTCCCACCCATCTGCCACAATTATAAATGATGCTTGTGTGAAGATGGGTGTGCAAACACCTCTTCAAGACCTCTTCTTTAGTATCTTTAAAAGATGGCTCATTTGCTAGTTCCATTTTTAAAACAGGGAACTGTGATGAGCATCCACGCTGTTTTCCCCAGGGGCTGCACCACACTGAGTGCATCAACAGTGTGCACAAGTCCTGCCTTTCCTATGCCCTCGCCAATAGCAGTACACATTGTTTCCTGACAGTGCCCAGGCTAACGTGTGTGCAGTGGTATCGCACTGTAGTTTTGGTTAGCACCCCCTGAAGATCAGTCATGTTGAGTACACCCCACCTGCTTCTTGGACCACTTGAGATGCATCTATTAAAATCCTTTGCCCAGTTTAGAATGGGATTGTTTATGCTGTTGTTGAGTTTTAGGAGTTCTGTATGCACCCTTGATGTTAACTCTTTATCAGATATACGATTTCATGTATTTTCTATGTATGGCCATTTTGCTGGTTAATGTATCCTCTCTTTAACATTTTGCTCTATTTTCTTTTGATGTACAAAACTGTATACACTTCCACGCAGTCTACTTGTCATTACATTGGGTTGTTACTCATACCTTCAGCATCATCCCTAAGAAATCACCAAAACATTCATTACCATGAAGATCTTGCCCTGTGTTTTTCTTTCAGAGCTTTAGGGTTCTCGGTGTCTTATGTAGATATTTAATCCATCTTATGGTTTTCCCTGGCAGGGTTACCGGGGTCCAACTGCACTCTTCTTTAATCATAGTCTCCCAGAAGTTGTGGAAAGGCTGTCCTTTCCCCTCCAACTGGTTCTAGAGGCCTTGTCCAAAGTTACCAGCCATGTGCATAGGTGTCTTTCCCCAGGGGGTCTCTGTCCCACAGTCATTCCTGTCTGTCTCTGTACCACCCCACCCTGTGTTGATTAATGTAGTTTTACCTAAGTTTGAAATCATGAAGCATAAGTTCTTCCACTTTGTTCTTCTTCAAGGTTGATACTCCCTGTGAGAGCCAACATGAGTTCTATTTTCGCAAAAGACATGGCTGAGATTTTGGTAGGGTTTCCAAGTTGGTAGAGTGCTTTGGGTGGTGGTGCTATCTTAACAATATTGAGGCTCCCAATCATGAACATTGGACCTTTTTTCATTTATTTTTATCTTTAATTTCTTTCAGCAATGTGCTGTTGCTTTCAATGTTCAACTCTTTCACCTCCCTGGTTAATTATTCCCTACATAATATATTCTTATTGATGCTATTGTAAATGAAGTTGTTTTTGCAATCTTCTTTTCAGATTGTTCATTGGTGTGTAGAAATGAAAGTGATTTTGCTTATTAGCTTTACGTCCTACTTTGCTAAATTCTCTTACTCTCACAGTTTTTAATATGTGAATTCTTAAGGTTTTCAATATTTCATCTGTGGGGCCAGAAAGATAGCTCAGTAGAATAGGTGCCTGCCTGGCAAGCACAGGGTCCTGAGTTCAATCCCCAGTACCACAAAAAAAAAAAAATCATCTGTGAACAGAGACAAATTTACCTCTTCCCTTCTAAATTGTTTGCGGTTCATTTTTCTTGCCTAACTGCTCCACATGGACCACCCTGGACAAAGCTAGGCAGGGCAGCAGAGATAGGGATCTGAGTCCTGGTTCTACAGGACAATTTTTGAGGATTCTCCATCACGCACCGAGAGTGTACCAGACCAGCACTCACCACTGAGTCCTGGGTCCCAGGTGCTGAATTTTGTTCAGAGCTTTTCTGCATCACTTGTTCTACTAATTGGCAGAGTGTGCACGATTGGCTTTCATCTGTTGAATCATCCTTGCATCCTGGGCATAAACCCTGCTTGGTCTTGGTGCGTGGTCCCTTCCATCTGCTGCCACACTCAGTTTGCTGGAACTGTGCAGAGGACTTTGCATAAGGTGTGTAAGGATAATTGGCCTGTGGTTTTCTTTCCCTGTAATCTTCTTGTCCAGCTTTGGTGTCGAAGCAATCCTAGCTTCACAGGGTAACTCAATTTTTCTTATTAAAGGCCAGCATTAGATCTTGAATGCTTGGTAGAATTCACAAAGAAGCCAGGTTGAGAAAGTCTGGTTCCACAGGATCCTTTGGTTCTGGGTCCAAACAGCAATAAACAGGCAACTTCAGGGACCTCCATCCTGTTCTATGGTTTCATCCTCAGAGCACCCTGCCCACAACCCTAAGATGCTCCCTAAGGAAATAGGAGCTCAACCCCGGGGCTCCTGGCTCTTGATGTGGACTCTTGACACCACAGCAATCCTGAGGGAAAGGAGGATGAGCTCACACACAGTGTGAAATGAGCGCTGAGGACGTCCCAGGCTGCTCCTCCCATTGGATTCCTTCTCCCTTGCTGTTCACCAAAGCACATGTGTGTGTGCTGCTGGCTTGCCAGAGTCTCAGTGCCAGGACCGGGAAAGAGACAGAAGCCAGGAGAGGAGAAGCTACAGGACTGAGGTGCAGGGCCTGAGGTCTCCACACCATCTCCTTCTCGAGCAAGCACCCACGAGTACCTGGTGAGGCCCTGCGGCCACCGCCTGCACCAGATTCAAGCCTCACCAGGAAGAGGCTTTGGGTTTGACTGTGCGCAGAGCCCAGAAAGCCATGTAGAGAAGCAACCCTGGAGGCAGCAGAGAGCTCAAGAAGATTTGGATGGCTGAGCAGGGAGTGAGGAAAAATTACAACACAAACCAAAACATCGACTAGTAAGGGCAGTGAAGAGCAGTTTAAGGGTTCTGGGGAGACTCTGGGATGAAGCTGGGCTCATCTCGGATGTTGTGTCAGTGGTTGCTCCTGTGGGTGAATCTGAGGGGACAGATTCAGTCCAGGGACAGGTTCCAAGCAGCAGGAGCAGGTGGATCCATGGAAGGACATACAGGGAGAACTGCAGTCACAGAGACCGGCCACTCATGGGAGACACTAAGGGTGCTGCAGTGGCAGACTGGGACCCTAGCCACTCAAACTTCATTTATGATACCTGAAGCTGGAAGCTGCTTCAATAAGAAAAATATATTATCTCAGAATAGCCAAAACATATTTATGCATGTGCATGTACAAACACACCAAAATCAAGCCCTCTTCTATGTAACCAAGGTGCACTGATAAAAATAAACACATATTTCTTTTTCACATATGAATTGGTTGATTTGTAGGGTGAGCATTCCTCATGCAAGATGCTTGAGCCCAAATGTGTATCAGATTTCCAATGAAGGAGGGGCTGGAATATGCAATGAGATGTTCCAGGGACCAGCCCCCAGCGTGAGAATGGTCTGTCCGTGGTCCCCGTGAACCTGGGGCATTCTCCCACATTTCTGACACTCCTGAGTCTCAACCATGGAACACACCAGGCCACTGTGAGTCCCAAGTGATGGCTCAGGATGTTTCAGGCTTCAGAGGTGGAAGCTTGATCTATCGGAATATTTAACTGGCAAAAAGTAACCAACCATAGAACCAAGCAGCTGGCATGGGAGGCCAATACCTGCTCTGTCCACTGCAGGAAAGCACTGCTTGGGATTTTAAAGCAGACTTCACTGCAGGGATCCTGTGAAAATGCAGATTCTCAGCCAGAAACTCACAAGTTCAAGCCCAACCTGGACAATTTAACAACTTTGGGAGACGCTATCCGAAAATAAAAAGTAGAAAGAGACTGGGGGTGTAGCTCAATGCAAAGGCCCTGAAGTCAATCCCCAGGCCCCATGCCATCCCAATGCAGATTCTAGTCCTGGAGTTGTGGATTCCTCGGAATTGTGTTTCTTGCCCCGTGCAGAGGTCAAGCCCAGGGTCTCATGCCAGGCATCTGCTGTACCACAGAGCTGAATCCCATCAACCAATCCA